>OX463839.1:52015119-52122560 GCA_949825065.1 Odontocerum albicorne
GCTGAAGTTTTATTTTAATTCTTCTTGATAATCTACAATTCTGTAAACTATCGATAGTAAACATATACATCTGATATCTATTAATTGAAACATTACTTTGTTCTTTCATAATTACCTTTATCTTAGTCATACATATTTCTACTTCCTGTCGTGCCGCTTTCATCAGACGTTCCCTGGCGACGTATATCGACATCATGATACTTGTTCATTAATTTATTATGCGTATGGTGCCCCTCAACATTTCCGAATTGATGATGTGAATATATTGAAAAGCTTGACCGGGAGATAACATTGTCTTTGGCCCCATTAATCCAGCCTTCGGATTTTAGAAACACTGGAGAAAGCCCAGAATGCGCAATTTGTCATCCCACGTATTGGAAATACATGTGAAGAGGAAACAACACTATACTCAAGAAAATGTAGCATGGTCCCTGTGACGTTTGAAATATCATGTCCCAAAGGGATGGGGTAAAATCGTTTTTTTACAAATCGAATAGTTTTTTATAAAACAAAAAATTGTTTTTCTCTAAACTGGCATTTTAATTCCTAATTTTCATTGTAGTGACATTCTAATGTATTGTATGATTTGTATCAATCTTTAAATAGGCCAAGATCCACTATGAATTAATACTAATTACGAACATTTAATTTTATGCATAAAAAAAATCGAAAATCCAATTATCGTATACCCTATTCCTAGACAATGCAGACTAACGTAGTGACTTTTGACGAATATCACCAAATATTATTTGATTTTAACAAACTGACATATTTTTGCTAATTTGTAACAAGATGTGATAAATTGTTATTTTTATGTAATGTATTTACCTAAATAACTTGCTATTTATTAGAATCGAGGCTTATATTAAAGTTGATAAATTAGTAAAAATTACTGAACGTTGTTACAAGGTTGTATTGGGGCAAATTTGTGAAACGTCACAGGGACCATGCTACATTTTCTTTAGTATAGTATGCATGATTATTGTTACACATGAACTGATTTACCAGACTGGGACCCTTTTTTATTTGGATGTCATCAGGAATTTTATCCAAAACCCCAGAGGGGAAGTCCGCATCTTATCAACTAGGCCACGGAGTTTGGTGCTGGTAAAGAGGGCAATCAAGAGCTATCTTTCCATCTTTGTAATATCAAGATTTGGTCTCGCATCCACAACCTTTATTGATTTAAACTTAAGGAGAGTTAGCTCTCTAAACGGTGCTATATAAATTGTCCTTTTATTGATTATTTAGTTTTTTAACTGAATTATTAAGTTTGTTGTCACAATTTTTATGGTATTACAAGGCTTGCTTTAATATAATGGATATACGAATCTCCCTATGATAACACCATACTCTGGTATTACCATAGGGAAATTCATAGTCAGTTGACACAAGATTGTGGTGTCCTCTGGTGCAAAGTGTATATATAGTACTACCTTGATCAAAAAGTTTTAGGACTTTATTCATAAAATCGAAAATACAAGCTTATTCATCAAAATCGATATGGTCCCCTTCAAAATACTCCCCATCGACTGCAACGCACTTATGCCAGCGCTTGATCCAATCCTCGAAACACCACTGGTACTCAATTTTCGGTATGTCTATCAGAGCCGTCTTCGATTTTTTCATGACATCCTCTCGGGTGCTGTAACACGTTCCGCGAAGCGGTTTTTTAAGTCGATTGAGCAGGAAAAAGTCGCAGGGAGCCAGATCAGGTGAATTCAAAGGCTGCTGGATAGTAGTTGTGTTGTTTTTGGTCAAAAACTCATGGAAATCATGTCTTTCGCGATTTCAATGCGGTCCTTTTTTTGAATGAAATTGAAGTCTTTCGGCACCAGTTTTGCAGCGACACGTCTGAGGTCAAAATCACCAAAATGTCTTGAGCGGATCCATAAGCGATGTTCAAGTCCTCTGCCAGCTCTCTAATGGTCAATTTGCGGTTTTCGGCCAACATTTCATTGATTTTATCGATGATTTCATCGGTTTTCGACTGCCACTGCATTCTTCATCTTCAACCGACTCACGACCACTTCTGAAGCGTTTGTGCCACCAAAAAACACTTCTCCAACATTTCCAAGGTCTGCGGACCGTTAAATCCGTTTTTCACACAAAATTTAATGCAAACTCGTTGATGCCATTTTCAAATTTGTAAAAAATCGAAAACACGCACAAAGGTAGATGTACTCAGTACAGCGTAACTTTTACAAATGTCAAGCTATGACGCTGATTTTGGTGGGAAGTGTCAATGATAGATGTGGTAACCTAACAAAAAAAAAAGAATTCCAATCGGGTGACTAACAGCGCCACACGGTGGCCGGTCCTAAAACTTTTTGATCAAGGTAGTATCTTGGCTGTTTTTGATTTTGTTTATTTCGAGTATTTCTTTTATGCGTTTGTGGTTCCCAGGCAATGTCTTCACATTTTCCTTTGGATTAAATATTTAATTAAGATGGAGTGCAAAGTTTGCATCATCTTTTTCTAGTTTTTTTTATGCAAGGGGTTCTGTTATGCTTGTATTAAATGGTTGTCAGATTTGTCTTATGTAAGTGGATATACATAGTCTAGAATAATGTTCACTTTTGGAATTTTTAACAGTAAAACAATGATTCATTGTAATGAACTTAAATTACTGCAAACATGTAACAAAAGGTTGGGAATTTCTTCACACGTTGACAGCATTCGTCTAATCTGGCTAGAATTTTTTTAAACATGCACCTGCATGTTTCCCAAGGTATCGCTTCGATCTTTTGACAAATGTTTTGTTTCAATTGCAGCGTAGTCATTGGATTATTTGCATGTTGTCGATTTTTTAGGTATCCCCAAAAAAAAATCGAGTGGTGACAAATCAGGACTTCGTGGTGGCCACACAATGTCACCCCTTCACGAAATCTGTTTTCCGGGGAACATCTGTTGAACCAGTTCCAAACTGTTATTAGACATGTGAAAAGTGGGCCTATCCTGTTGAAAGCATGCTCTCAAATTGTATCCTGGAAATTCTTCAGTCAAAAACTATCTCAATATTTGAATGTAACACTCCAAATGAACTATTATTATTTGGCCTTGAGCGTTCTCAAAGGAATAAGGACTGATGATTCCCGACGTTGACATGGCTTCCTCAACTGTTACTCAGGCACAATGGAGTGGTCTCTGGTACTTCAATATTGGGTTTCATCGGTCCAATAGGGGCAATTTTACTTATTGATGAATCCATTAATATGGAAATATGCTTCGTCTGAAAAGAGTATGTTGTTAAACCCGGAGAACTGTTTAAAATTTTTAACCGCGAAATCCAACCTTGTAACAATGTCTATTTTATTTAAATCCTGAACAAGTTGAATTTTATGGGAATGGAGTTTTAAGTCGAGTGATAAAATTTGTTGCAAGGTCGTACGCAATATCGCTAATGTGGACGAAATGGGTCACTCTGTATATAGGCACTCTAGTCAACTCACTTATATTTGAGTATGAGTGTTTACTCTTTAACAGTGTTGCATCATTATTATTTTATTGTTTTTCAATCAATATAAACGTTATGGAATTCCACTGAGAAATCACTATTAAAAACTCAACTTAGATATAAAGTGTTCCTAAAATAATATTATTTGATATACTTTTAATAGATTTCAAGAAATGATGGATTTCCTACAAGTCTCTGCAATCTGTGTTTCGATATTCTCAACAAATTTTATTTATTCAAACAAAAATGCATCCAGTCGCATCGGACATTACAGAAATATCTTACTTCAACAAATAACGTGTTTATCGATAATGATATCAAAACAGAAGTCAATGGATGTGAAATTTCTTCTAAAGTAGACAAAATTGTTTCTGGCCAGGTCCAACATGATAGCAATGGTGAGTAATTTATTTTATAATTTATATTTTAAATGAAACTAGTGTTAAGTGACATGCTACAAGCAACTGTTAAGTAGCTCAGTTACAACTTTTTTGAGTGTTTAGAGTAGCATTCTACTTTAGATGGATAGTTTTAACAGTGTTACTTTTTCAAAGAAGATTGAATGAAACACTGCAAATGTCAAAAGATTTAGTTCTGGAATTATCGTTATTTTTAAAATAGTGTAGTCTTATTTCTGTGGCGTTATGGCAGAAGTTGATATATCCGTTTTACCTCAGTTTACAGGAGAAGCAATATTAACTTTGATAAGCTGTTAAAATCAGTACAAATAAGAATTTTTTAAGTTTTTCCAAACAATATATCTTTTGTTTGGATAATGACTGACACACCAAGTTTTGCCACAACATGCTGAGAAATATTTTCTATAAATTGGGAGAATAAACACAAAATTACAAAAAACGGACATATCAACTTCTGCCATAACGCCACAGATTTATGGTTCATGAATATTAATTCTAAAATGTTTCTTATTTTATTTGCCAATTTATTTAAATTTATTTTGAAAATCACATTATGATATGAGTTTGTAGAAATCTAATTTAACTTTTGATAAAATAATCCCTATAATTTTAAAGAATGTTTCACAATATTCAACTAGAAATTAAATTAAAAAAGATTTTGGTGTTCGAATTTTTGGTAAACAAGTATTTTTTTAACTGGACCCAGATCAAAACTAGTCAAATCCAGTGCTATTTCCAAGGAAAAAAAATGTCCCAGTCTATGCAGGCCAATCAATTACCGTTATTACATTATGGTAAGTTATAAATATGGCACTCTCGCCCCATAAATATTACACTGTTTAGCCGGAATGTTTATTAGAAAACAACAAATGGTAAAAATTAATTTTTTTAATTTTTGAAGTATAAAAATATTTTGCTACTTATAAAATTCTTTTGAGACAAAATTGTTTTTAAAACATTTCTATGAGATTGTTATGAATGGTCAAATTTGACCACCTAAACCTTAAATAAATATATGTCACGTTAACTATTTTTGTATTATTTTTTAAATGCTTTTAAAGATTATTATTATGTTTCTCTTAATTCAAATTAATATCTCTATGAGAAAACTTGACACTTAAAAAATCTAATATAGCCATGTCAATATAAAACATTGGGTAAACTATCAAAATCCCATGCACTATTTGAGTTTGATGACATTAAAAAGTCATAAAAATTTAGTCTATTTAAAAAATATTATCTAATTTCAAGATAATTAGAGCATCTAAAAATAAAGTTACTAGTCAATAAAAATTAGGATTCATTCACCCTTTTAATCCCAGCATATTTTGGATAAAATGTGCAAAAAATTCCAAGCATTTTTCAGCAAAAAACAGTGGTTTATATTTTATTTTTTATCTCAGTTAATATTTAGTTTTAAAACTTATTTTTTTATGGAGACCTTCCTGTAGAGTGTAAAATAATAAGTAATTTTCATATTTCATAAAAAAAATATTAAATTTTTTTTTATTCAACATAAAAACTTGCATGAAAACTTTGAGGCCGATGATCGGCCCCGTGGGATTTTTCGCATACACCAGTTGGGGGCGATAATCGGCCCCGTGGGATTAAAAGGGTTAACACATTCTCTACGAATAAAATTTTACATCAATACATGCTATGCTGAGAAATTTAGCAACAACACAAACAAATTATCGACAGAACACGCCTGGCATGTTGTGCGCAGTGGATGTATGTTTGCATGGACACGCGAGTCGTGTCCTCAGCACTGAACATCTTTTTCTCCCTGGCTCCATCCCAACTCACTGTCTGCGAAGACTGTTGGGGTCAGCTCTCCTCGTCTTCAGGTTGTATGCTCTTCTGTCCCGGACAACGTCCCCAGGCCATGCCTCTGCATCAGGTTATCTTTTTGCACCACCCATGAATTCTTTGGTCTTCCTCTGGTTGTTATTCGAGGAAGATCCATGGAGATTGCTTGGTTCACAATTTCATCGGGTGCTCTGTGTCCAACGTGCTCATACCATCTCAATCGCCTCTCCTCCATCTTACTGTTGATGTCTGTAACACCTAGGCTTCCACGAATGCGTGAGCTTTTTATTTTGTCTCTTAGGGACACACCAGCTGACCATCTTAGCAGCTGACCGTCCTCAGCACTGAACGTGAAGAATTATAAATTCATATTTTTAAGAATAGGAGAAAAACATATTTTTTAAGACATTATAATGCCCGATGAGGGCCCCAGTAAAACAGAGAATATTGCCAAACATATTTTTCAAAAAATATTGTTTTAATTAATTGCTATGAAAAAACATTGGTTTACTAAAAAAAACATAGATTAATTTCCGAGGGAGATTGCTTTGTTTGATTAACATGGGCTCATTTGTTGAATTTTTTTTTCATATTTCCTGCAGACAAGGAACATAAGCAAGAATTTTCTCAAAATAAAGATGATGGGGATTTCAATTATGATAATTTAGACGAAAACAATTACTGGCTTTCCACAGGTTCTAATACCGCACAACAAAATAATAAATTAAAAGCTAAAGTGTAAGTTTTTTAAATAAACTTGAATTTTTCATGTGTAATATATACAATTTTTTTAGTTTGTTGATCGATTTAAGTTTTTTACAGTGTGAACATTTTGATATGTGTGTGTTTTTTTTAAAGAATATGACCCGAGTTATAGATATTCTTGTATCTCCAAATAATAGGCAGAAAAACTCTGTCATCCCAGAAGTGTATGGCAGTGAGGTGTTCTGACTGGCAACCTTTGTATGGAAGTGCAGTGCATTACCGTGTGGAAATGCATTTTGAATCTGTTTGAATTCATCTTAATTAAAATGAGGATTAATCATGGTTTAAGGTTTTGAATCTCGAATTATGTGCTTAAACTTTTATCTCTAGCTGAGAGTAGATACATACATATCATCACAGTATTTCACTGTCAGGGTAGGCAGAGAGGACATAGCTCCAAACTTTTCTATCACAAAATATTTCCTTTGGCTCTTCCACATCCATACATTTTCTCATTTGGTTTCTACTGTTTTTCTTATTCCTTAGCTTTCCTTTTTTTCAAAATTTCATTTACTTGGTCCAGTCATACTTTCTTTGTCATCCTCTTACCATGATTCCCATTCGTGCTTACTTTATAAGTTTGTTTGGTCAGTCCTTCGTCATTCATCCGTTCAACATGTCTGTACCACCTCAACATGCTCTTTTTCACCCTGCTTAACACATTCTTTTTTAGTTGACATTCATTCTTCAAGAGATCTTAGTAGATAGGTAGAATCATTTGTAAATAGTATGAAACAGTGTAGAGCTAAGATTTTGAAAAGAAGATTGACAATGTGCTTAAGGGCGCCCGCGCACTAGGGAGCCAATCAGACCTATGGCGGCTCATTGGAGCGCGCGCACTAGGCAGCCAAGAATTCCTGGCTGCGGCAGCCATTAGAACGTGTACGCTTGCACGGCAGGCAACTGGCAGCGCTCAGCCAGAGCGAGACAAGGCAAATGTATGTGGCTGCCTCAAGTCTCCGCGCACTTGTTGTAGCAGCCAGACGTATTTTGCATTCCTAAACTAAATTCACAATGACTTTCGCAATATTATTAAAAGTAAACATAACATTTTTGTTTTGTGTACACACCTCAAAGGAATTATCAATTTTTCTTCTGGAGTTATACAAACTCGCATACAACTATTAGTACCCATAATTGAATTTTTTATATTTTCCAATAGGTTATCAAATGATTGCACTGACATTCTTGTATAGTTAAAAAAAATTATCCTAGTAGTTTCGAAGATCCTTAAAAAAATCCCTTTGAGTGCCGCTCCAGAAGTAAAGGATGAATCCAATGCCTTCTTTTTGCTTTGCGTTTCTTACGAGACAAAAGGTAGACAATTATAACAATTTCCACGTTCATCTCGCTCGACTCAACGGTCAACCGTCGGCTGGCTGCTTATAACTGGCTGCTCAAAATTTCGGCTGCCCCAGCCTGACTGCCTAGTGCACGGGCGCCTTTACCATGTAAATATCTTGCAAGAGATTTTATTTAATGTATAGTATAATTTTTTAATAATTCACCATTTTTGTAGAAGGAAGAAAAAGAAAGTCATAAAAAATAGTAAAAAGATATCAAAATTGAAGGAAAACAAAAATTTAAACTTGGAATTTTCATGTTTACAATGTAACAAGAAGTTTGGTCATGCAGAAAGATTAGAGGCACACAAACTTACTCACGAAGGGGTCAAGGTAAGGGAAAAATGTTTTCATTATTAAAAGATTTTCACAGCTGTTGTAAATTATTTTTGGAGTTGTTGCCGTGTTGAGATGGCTTTAATGATAGTCAACATTTCGAGGGGATGTTGCAGCCTTTACTTTTCTAAAAACAATTTATACTGTGGAATATACAATCATAATATGTCGGTCATTGTCAGTCATTCATTGAGACGGAGGGTGCGCCGCGGATGTTGACCATAGAATAAGTTTGGGATGGATGAAATTCAGATCGGTAACAAGAGTCTTGTGTGACCCAAAAATGCCTATAAAACTGAAAGGAAAGGTATACCAGACTATCGTTAGACTCGCAATTATGTATGGCTCAGAATGCTGGACTATGTACAGCTCCTACTCTAGGCAACTTGAAACAGCAGAAATGCGAATGCTTAGGTGGTCAGCAGGAGTATCACTGATAAAATTAAGAGCTCACGCATTCGTGGTAGCCTGGGAGTCACTGACATAAATAGTAAACGGGAAGAGGGACAGCTGAGATGGTACGGGCACATAAGACGGAGACCACTAAACCATACTGTAAATCAGACAATGTCTGTGGAACTTCCTCGACAGCTGTCCAGAGGAAGACCAAAGAACTTCTGGATGACTCAATGCTCCAAAATCCTGCAGAGAAACGGCCTAGATGAAAGCGACACCCAGAACCGAAGAATATACAGCCTGAGAACGAAAAGAGCCGACCCCAACAGCCCACCTTGGCAATGAGTTGGGACAGTACCAGGAAGAAGAATAATATGTCGGTCATTGCCGCTTATAGTCCCAATGTGAAAAGCTCAGAGGCCACAATTCTCCCTGTATATTGGACTCAGTTTCAGAGGATTTTTGGTAGCCTTTAATGATCAGTGAAGAACTTTTAAGTAGGTGATGTTAACCCTTCCCTTAAGGTGATAAAAATGAAACGCGTGTTCCGGTGTTGGGTAGTGAGTACGCGATAAAAAATTAGCTAGATTTTAAATCGGAAAAATAAGAACATTTATAGATAATCCCCTTAATTAATTACAATTGAAGTTAAAAATTATAATAATTGAGATTTATTTGCTGAAAACATTAAAAAACCATCTGGCACCGCTCACGGAACGGGCGTAGGTCTAGTCTCGTTGCCAGCTCAACAGCTACTGCGGCGCGGCAGGGTTGGTGGCTAACTCGGGCGTGGCTTACACTTGCGAGGTTGAGACAATTGCGCTCCTCGCTATTCAGTGACGTATGCAAAAGTGAGATGCGAATATAGTGTCGCGCTTCCCGCATACTTTTCACCTATCGTCAAGACCCAAGATCGAGGCACTCACAGCGTTTAAATGCGAATTTGTTTCCGATATTCACGAAATACTTACGATGTAATCGATGAATTCTGATTATTATTAATATTATTTTTTAAATCAATGCGTAAATATATTATGGAGGAATACCTAAAATCTTAACCTTGTATTTATTGTATTTATAGATATATTGATGGTTATTAGAAGCAACGTGTAGAAGATACCCAACACAGGGAAGGAAAGGTTAATATGCCTGTATGTGAAAACCAGACTTGGTCACTATGTTTTAAGGTTAACTTACATACCAACTGCAATCTTAACTTTTTTCTTCTTTTATAACGAATTATTTAGATATTGTGATTTGCAATATATTTATGTATGATGCAGAATATCCTTATTAAGTCGTCGGCCATAGTCTAATGGTTAACATTCATCCTAATCAAGGCAAATTCACTTTTGGACTGTTTTTACTTTTATGCCATTTTATAACTGAATTTATGTTTTTCTGTAGTTTATATGCTAGATAATCAGATGACGCTCTTGTTAGTGACATTGATATCACTAAACCTCCTTCATTTTCTATTGAGCTAATTATGAAGCGCAATCATGATCGAAAAACAGCGCTTTACCAAATTAACAAAAAAAAAAAGTCGTATTCTTTCCCCCCCGATTGTTTTACTGATAATTTTTAAAATTTATGATTTTAATATTATCTTTTTACAGAAGGAAATAATTTGTCATATTTGTAATAAAGAATTTAAACAATGGGAAGGGTTGCGTAGGCACAGAGAATTTGTTCACATGACATCTGGAAAATCTTTGGAATGTTCAACATGTGGAAAACTGTACAAAACATCGATGACACTCAAGAATCATCAGAAGATTCATCAAGAGAGGAAGAACTTTGTTTGTCACATCTGCGGCGGCTCTTACAGATCAGCGGGAGGTTTGCAGGTTTGTATTCATTTTATGTGAAATTTTGGTATCCATGATATTTATTTTGCTTTTTTATTCTTGATGCTTTCTTATTTTTCACATATTTATCATTGACTTTCACACATTTTTGTTTTGTTTGTCATCTCCATATTACATTGTCAAAAAAGACCACCGCCAGTGTGTTGAACAGTTCATTAACGTTTTGAGTACAAAAATCATAAAACTAGGGTACATATTCCGTATGATTCGAAATGTGCTCAGTGGAAATATTCTTAAAAGTATAAACTTCACCTTATGTTAGTCGGTGCTCTCTTACGGTATATCAGTTTGAGGGGGACGCACCTCTTAACACAAAAACACATACTGCAGGTTTCCCAAAAAATGATTATAAAAATAATTAATAGACTTCCTGCCCGGTATCCCACAGTGGAGCTTTTCAGGGAGTATCGGGTTCTAAACATAGCCAATTTGCATTTCAAATCTATTTTCTTGCACTATCATCGAGAGGAAGGGAAGATGCAGACTCAGCAGAGACACGTGACACGCATGGCAGCTGATCAAATGTTCACCATCCCTAGGGTTAAAACATCTTTTGCCCAAAGGCAATAATGCCTATTTGACTCCCATGACATACAATGGGGTGCCGAATTCAATAAAGGCAAAAGGAGAAAAACAATTCAGGCAGTCGATCGGAGCGTGGTTGTTATTGCGACAGGAGTTTGAATAATTAGGCTTGCAAGATGAATGACTTGTAGCAAAGGTTTGTGTGAGCTCTTGAGTGTGGTGTTTTTTTTTATGATTATGTGCGATATATTGTGGGATGAATGTTTTGGTCTGTCTGGAGTGATGAAGTGTGAGGGGTTTAATTTGCGTGATGTATTTATATGTAATTGAGTGTCACTGTTTGTCAGGTTGATGAGAATATGCAACGGGCTTTTATATTGTATAATCAAAAGTCCGAAAAAAGTATCGATTTATTTTTTCATGCTATATGCCCTCAGTGAGATACAGGCAAAAACCTAGTTTACTGGGGACGCAACAAATGAAAGGCAACAAACCCAGATCCATTAATATTGTGTACAAATGAAATTACTTGTTGGTTTTTCGCAAATTATGTATATTTCTTGTCATGTGTAAAATAAATTCATCAGTTGATCATAATTTTCAAACCGTTCTGATGCAAGATATTTCTTTAAATACATATACAGGTTGTAGTCACATGGTGTGAAATCGAGGCTGTGGGGGTAGGTGGTCAAATAATTTCAGCCAACTGTTGTACAGCCCTAATCTCACAATCGACCAATCACTATGTTTGTTCTCAAAATAAAACAGCTAGAACCTCAGTTTGCGGGATTGTTTATTGTTGTAATTACCGCAGTATTAAAAACAAAATCTGACTGCGACAAAATGGCCGACAACAAGCTGCGCATCCCAACTTCAATTAACAGTAATTGAAAAAAAACATGAATTATAAATATATTATTAAAGACTAGAACTATTAATTACATAAACCTTTGTTCAAATATGATTAAATTGAGACATTGTTTATAATTCACTTGAAATTATATATTTAAACCCAACTAATTTAAGAGTCATATGCGAGGTATTCCGAACAGACTAAATTTGGAAAAGGGGGACAATATCACAAAAAAATATTTACGCTGGTCGTGAAAACATTTAGAGAAGGAAGAAACAGCTATTTGTGAGTAAAAAATGGCAGAACACTATAAGGATTAAACTTGATTGTTTGCGATCAAAAATGGATATTGAAGTGGATAAAATAGTTTTGATTTCATTTTTGAATAAACATAATTTCCACAATGTTAGCGCAAAAACTCTAGAAATCTTTATTGTTTACATGTTTTTTATTTAACTAACATTTACAGTAGATTTTTTATATCTTAGTAAAATAATTGTATTGATATTATTTTTACAGAATCACATGGATACGCATAAAGAAAATCGTGAGAAAAAACATGAATGCAAAATCTGTGGCAAAAAATTTGTCTCAACTAATTATCTAACATCACATATGTTCAGACACAAAGAGAGACAGTTTGTCTGTGACGTGTGTCGTTTTCCCTTCTTCACCAAAGCTGATCTCACGAGACATATGCTCGCACATAATGGGATTAAACCGTATGTTTGTGAGATTTGTAATAAGGCTTACTCCACTAAGTCTTTCCTCATAGAGCACGGGAGAACCCATTCAGGAGAGCGTCCTTTTTGCTGTGACTATTGCCCTATGAGCTTCATCTCCAAAAGAAGGTTGATTGACCATCGAAGGACACATACCGGGGAGAAGCCCCATAAATGTGACAAGTGTAATCAGGCCTTCATCCAGCGGGGTTCACTCACCAGGCACCTCAAAGTGCACGAGAAATGACAGAACGCCGAAGGGGTTGGAAACATTTCTACTCCTTCAAATGCTAATAATCTTGAACAACTTGTTGGTTTATAATAATCTTCACCAAAATCCAATAACAGATGAGATGGTGATGTCTAATTGTACAATTTTGAAGACTTGGTCGATATTTTTAATGTGATAATTTTTTCAAAGTGAAGACTTTTTATACTTAATTGCTTTTTATCACATCATGACAGTTACAAATATTTATTTTCAAGTGATGCCAAACGCAATGCGATGTGCAATATTATCTCTTATTAGAAATAGAATTTTTGTCTCCGAGCTACACTCTTAACATGTCTTTATCGTTGTGGATATGTTGAAAAGTATCTTACGAATGAATAGGAGAATGTCCTCGATTTTTTTTATTTGGTGTCATTTAGTGATATGTATATATTTACATTAAAGTTTAGTTAGTATGTTTTAAATTATGCTACTTGTAGATCATGTCATGTTAATAAGACATTTTGTACTCCATAAAACTCTTTCAATTTTAAAACTATTTAATTATGATACTCATATAATCCAAATAAAGAAACATATGGTTGTTCATAAGTTGACACCTTATACAGAGCCTTTTGCTAACACGCAAACTAAGGCCGAGGCCACCCCAAAATGCTTCGTTAGGCGCTAAGCTAGATTGTACGTGACTCATATACTAGGTGACTTCATGCATGGCCACACTAAAGTGCTACACACAAATTCATTTGGCAGTCGGGAGCGGTTGAGTCAACACATGCCACTCTCAAAACTAACCAATTTCATTACAACTTACCATCTTTATTTACTTTCTGCGCAACTTCATTCCAAAGTGATTTTATTACAGGTACATTTTTGTATAATTTGCTCGATGGGTTCCACAAAGGCTCCCTTTTATACACAGCTGTCATTAAAACTTCTGCCATCTTGTAAATTAAACAACACGTCTGTTCGCTCGGAGATTCACTCGGTGACTAATCGTCATGCAAAGTGGCGTGAAGCGTGCAGTGTGGCCACTGCGATAGTATGCGATACGTTGGTTCGCTAGGATATGTCGCCTAACTCGCAACATAGCTCTAAGCATCAAGCGAGGCTCCTTCCTGTGTGGCCACGGCCTTAGGCATTTGCCTAAGGGCACTAAGCCAAAGAATCATTAAATAGGTTGTAAAAATATATAAAAAAAATAAACTTTAAAACATATTGTGTGCTGCCACTACTAGATAGGTCAACACAGGGTGTGATATATGTACATGAAATCGGCACATAATCATGTGATGGCAGCCACCTGCATACCGTGACCTATGGCTATTCATATATATGCCGTAATATAATATTTTTGTCAGGCATAACAGTGAATATGGACTTCAATGACATTGTTGATGGATTTGCGGAGAATAAAGCAAAATGTAAACTGTATTAGTTTGTTGTGTGGTGCGAAATACTTTTCAAGATTATCATCTGAAACATAAATATTTTTTTTACATATTGTTGGGAAGGGGGCGGCATAAATTGTAAATGTCTAGGGGCGCCATCGATACAAATGCGGCATTGACCTCATATGTTAATTTTTTTCACGAGTTATATTCATTGAATTTTCCCATTTAAGTTCATCTGAAACACAGTCAGGTATTATACAAAATATATTTTAAAGATTTATACAATTTTAGAAAAAAAATACAGTGTGACTTACACATATGTCTGTCGATATCTCAATTTCTTCCAGAAGAGCCTAAGATAATATTTCAGAGGGAATTAATGAAACATTTTTCACTGATTTAAAATAGTGAAATCTGGTTAGTTCCTTTAAAAAATGCTTTTCGAAGGACCAACTAATCCAACTTCTCTAGATGGTGGTATCTGAGACACTTCATTATTTTTTCTAAGCAAATAAGTACAGGAGACTTGAGGCTAAACTTAGCAGTTTTTGGATTTAAAAATATACATTTTATGTGATATTTAACTGTTCAACTAAGAGAAATTATTTTTCTTATCCTAAGGAGTCGGAATGGTTACAATATGTATTTAGTAATAACATGAGCAGACTGGTCCTACTAAATTGCACTTTTTAAAATAAATTAGATTTAAGTAATATTTAAACTTTAATAAATTATATAAAAATAAATGTAATTTATAATCTGTTTTTATTTCTCTATGAGAATTCATCAAAACCAAAATTTCCTACTAATGATTTCCTTTCCATTATGAGTCGGTGCAAATCAAAGTTGGCTAACTTTGACGTTTTTTAAACTCAGAAAAATATCAGGTGTACAAATAAGCCGCCGTTTGACAAAAGTTGGCGCCACCAGTAAGTTATGGTTAAAATTGTCAGATGTAAAATTTCATTGTCGTAAGGTTGGACATCTGTCAACAACATAACTTTGAAATATTAGTGAATTTTTATCAGTATAATATATTTTTTTGTGTGCGAAAATGTCAAGTTTTGAGCCGAATAAGCGTCATTTTCGGGAACTTTTGATTTACTTCTTCAATTTGAAGAAATCTGCAGCTGAGGTGCATCAATTGTTTGTAGAAGCATATGGTGAGGCTGCCTTAAGTGAGAGAAGTTGTCGTGAGTGGTTTTAAAAGTTTAAGAACTGTGAATTTGACATCGAAGACAAAGAACGTAGCGGAAGGCCGAAAGTGTACGAAGACGCGGAATTGGAAGCATAATTGGATCAAGATTCGTGCCAAACGCAAGAAGAACTTGCACTTACATTAGGAGTGACTCAACAAGCAATTTCACATTGGTTGAAATCATTGGGAATGATTCAAAAACAAGGAAAATAGGTTCCATATGAACTGACACCGAGAAACATTGAACGCCGATTTTCCACATGTGAAATGTTGCTTGCCAGGTGATGAAAAATGGATCCACTATAATGCGAAAAAGAAGAAATCATTGGGACCCCCTGGCCATGCTTCAACATCTACGGCTAAGCCAAATATTCATGGAAAAAAACTCTTGTGTGTTTGGTGGGATCAGCTTGGTGTCGTGTAATATGAGTTGCTCAAACCGAACGAAACCATTGCTGGGGCTGTCTACCGAACACAATTGATGAGATTGAGTCGAGCACTCAAGGAAAAGCGCGCCCACTACTACTCCAGACACGGCAAAATTATTCTCCTGCATGATAATGCTCGTCCACATGTTGCGGCGCCGGTCAAAACCTATTTGGAAAAACTTAATTGGGAAGTTTTACCCTACCCGCCGTATTCATCAGACATTGCTCCTTCTGATTTCCACTTGTTTCAATCGATGACGCATGGCTTGTCTGAGCAGCACTTCACATCATATGAAGATACCAAAAATTGGGTCGATTCGTGGATAGCCTCAAAATATGATGATGACCGACGTGGTATCTGTATGCTGCCAGAAAGATGGGAAAAAGTAGTGGCAAGCGATGGGCAATACTTCGAATAAACCATGAGGTTCCGTTCTTTCACAATAAATGCCCAATTTTTTTATAAAAAAACGGCAGAAACTTATTTGTGCACTTAATAGTTTTTTTTCCCACAGCAGCAGTTTTATATTTCAAGAGCTGAAAATACCTTCAACAGATATTTATCATTTTTAGAGAAAAGCGTCCTTGAAAGGAGTCTGCTATCTATACGGCACTATCAAAATAATTTTTGTATTATTATTATTAATGTAAAAACAGTAGCAACTACCAAAATTATTTTCCCGCTGTTTTTTTATTTTTCCAAATTATGCTGTTTGAGTTTCAGTTCCATAGGCTATATAGTTTGTGTTTGTCAGTCTGCCAAATAAGTGTTATATATTTCAGTGTTAATAGAGAAGAGATTCTGTAGTAATAAAATTTTGTTTTTGAAATGGAAATGGTCACACAAATTAAAATCAAGTTAGATTTGATTTTTGGAGTCTACATTAGTTAACTGTTTACATGTGGCTTGGTAAATTCAAGCGTGAGCGAGAACGAACTGTGGAAACAAACATCGCAGTGAACTGTTAAAAGATGCAACTAAGGAGGAAATTGTAAAAAATCCACAAAATCTTCCTCAGAGACCGCAGATTGAAATTCAGATATGGTGGACATCTCAAAAGTATGTGAGCATTCGAGTTAAGTAACAGATATATTGAAGAGCTTGAAAAATCTTCATAATGAAACATTATCGGACTAAGTATATAGAGCTAGAAGAAAATTATGTTGAAAAAGAAATTTAATTTAACCTAAAGAATCTGTCTTTTCTTTTTCGTTTACCTTACTAAACAACCCTTGTTATATTATTCGGACACCATGGTAGGAGGAATTAAATGAAATCAAAAGTACATTTTTTTA
Source organism: Odontocerum albicorne (assembly GCA_949825065.1). Classification (NCBI taxonomy): domain Eukaryota; kingdom Metazoa; phylum Arthropoda; class Insecta; order Trichoptera; family Odontoceridae; genus Odontocerum; species Odontocerum albicorne. The sequence goes on from OX463839.1 coordinate 52,032,161, forward strand.
CTCACATTTATTCATACAAAATTAACAACAGTTTTCTATGAATAAAATATGAATGGTCTTATAATATATATGGGAGCATATTGTATATACTATTTTACTTCTTAGCTGTAGTGACTGAGGCTTCATCTTCCCTAGCATAGGACTGCAGCAGCTCGTCTTTCTTGGTGGCGATCCTCTCATCTCTCCGTTTGCGAGCCTCACGCACCCTATTTCTGCGCGCCTCAGCCTGGTCACTGGAAATTCATAACAGATTAGAATGTTTTGGGCCTTTTAAAAATGCTTTATAAACTTATTAGTATGTAATAAAAAAAATTATCCCTTTTTCACAAAAAATTTAATCATGACTTAATTTGAATCAATCAATACTAAACACTTCCTCGATTAGTTTCTTTATTTCAAAGATTGAATATTTCTAATACTTATTTCTCAAAATTTTACCGCCGTGTTGACTGGCTTGGCAGTAAAATAATAACATAAGCTGTTATAGGGGGCAGAAGGTAAGGGGAAATGTGGGCTTTTAAAATATTCATTTGTGCAAATAAATCACAATTATAATGCTAGATAGGTCATTCATCAGTGTATTTACCTCAACATCTTGGTACGGGCCTTCTCCGCCTTCTTCTTGTGGATGTACTCCATCAAGACACGCTTATTCTTGAACACGTTACCCTTGGATTTCATGTACAAGGTGTGGTACAAGTGTCTGTCGATCTTTTTGCCTTCACGGTACTTCTTTAATAACCGACGGAGCACTTTCATCCTTTGTACCCAAAGAAGCTGAAAACAATTTATTCAATTAGTGTTTACCATAAATAAAATACATCGAACCCATAATTTGGAATAATTCAAAAACAACAATATTTTTCACATATTTTTAATGAACTTGAATAGTGTGAGGAATGAATTGTGGAGCATCAAATAACCGACATGTTTTGCACATTTATGAAGAACATGATATTACAATAATAAAATAACAATTTATGTAGTGTTGTTTAGAGAGCAAATTCTTCTCAAGGGCACTCCAACTAGGGACTCAAATCCACAATTAAGTACAACACTTGCCATGCTTATGGCGTTCTTTGTTGTACACTTCAGTTAAAACGCAACATGAAAATAACATTGTACCTGAACTGTATTTTCAATAATTTTTTTGGTAAAATTTAAGACAAAAAAAATTATGACAATTATCTTGTTTGATTGAGGTAATTTGATCTTATTGTTTGATTGAGGTAATTTGATCTAATTGTGTCTAAGAATAAGAGTCTTAACCTCTCGAGTAGTAAGATATTTTTTAAATTTTAAAACATCGTTTGTTCAGTTGGTAAAAGATGTAACTAGCCGATAAATGATTTAATTGTGTGGTATCATAAATAGATGTCATTGGTACTCCAAATCCTGACATAATCTGGGAATACTCTAAAAATAATCACTGCGCCCCAACCGCGGGGCCACACGCTATCTGACTCAGTATTTCATGGCCCCACGGTTGGGGCGGTACGCACGGAGAGGTTAAGATTATATAACTTCAAGTTTAATTGAAAGTATTATTTTTTTTTTCAAATTTCTATATGCATATAAACCATAACGCCATTTCTGCCGGGGTAGGCAGAGGACAGAGCGGCATACTTTCATAGCCTCTTCTACATATATACACCTTCTCATACAAGTACGATTCCTCTGAATGTACGTTTCCTTCTTTCAGAATATCATTCACTTGACCCAAACATACTTTGCTTGGTCTTCCACTTACATTAATGTGAAGTGACAATTATTAAAATGTATTTTCTAAATGAAGTATGATATAAACGTACCTTCTGAGGCATACGGGAGTTGGCTGTACCTTTCCTCTTACCGAAGCCACAGTGCCGTCCCTTGCTGCGGGCTTCCTTATTCTTGCGGACTCGGGCCCTGGAGTGGATGGCCACTGGCTTCTTGATGACAATACCATCCTTGATCAATTTCCGAATGTTTTGCCCTGAAACAAATAAATAATATTGTTAGTTATTGCCAAAATTTATGTCCACAACTTGACATATTCATATTAAAGGAGTTCTTTGGAGCAGTTCTTTTTAAATCACTATGAAACAACACAAAAACAAATCTAGTCCAGATCATGCTGGATGGCTAAAATTTAAATTTGATTTCCAACATTCGTAGATTGTGAACCTTAATTATACTATGTGTGAAATGCTCGCATGTCATAATTTTATTAATATGGTTGTTAAGTGAAATCTTGTCTTTAGCCAAAATTGTATTACGAGTCTGAAAATTACTTTATTATAAATAAAATTAGGAAACGGTAACTTGTACACTAATATTCAGTTTAGGTTTATTGATATGATTTTGGAAATTCTATTTAATTGACAAGGAGATATAAAGAATGACAAAGAAGAATTTAATTTTCAACATATCAGCAACTAAGCAATGACCATATATATGTATTGAAGATGATTTGTCAATTTTATAACAAATTTTTTAAAACAGTTCATGTAAGGGCCTGTCCAGATGAGGCGTTTTACACGCGATTCAAGTAGCGCGTTTCGAATGAATTAAGATAAATTGATCTAGCGTCACGGTATTTATTAAATTTACGAACATGTGTGTTTCTGTAAACTGTCTTCGTCCTCTGTGCGATTGAGTAAGGTGGAAGAAGACATTTTACAGAAACATACATGTTCATAAATTTAATAAATACCGTGAAGCTAGATCAATTTATCTCAATTCATTCGAAACGCGCTACTTGAATCGCGCGTAAAAACGCCTCATCTGGACAGGGTCTAAGACAAAGGTAAACAAACAGTGGAACTCACAAATAATCATCTCTCGTTATAGCAAAAATACTAATGTAACAAACTCTAGATACAATGAGTAAAACATTGATGATTCGCTTATATGATTTCAAGAAATTCGATAAGACTTTTGTGCATGTTCAACACAAACTTAAATAAATTGTATTTTGCAGTCAAGTCCCAAATTGAAGTTTAAATTTTTTTTAAATGTTATAGTAATAGGTTCAATAATTTTAATTCAGTTTTTACCTCTACACTATAGAATTGAAATGAAAATATTAACTTCAAGTGTGTCTTGAGTGACAGCGCACTGTTTAATCATTCATTTGAATGAACGTAATGAAAATCTTTATTGAAATTACAAAAGTATATTTTTGTAAACACGTAACAATATCTTAGGTCTTAAAATTTTAATAATTTCCACGAGTTTTTAATTTTTTACAGAAAAAAAAATGAAATTTGAAATTTTAGAAACTGTAAATGTGCAAAAACTAACATTTTTAGCTTTCAACACAAAATTTATGTTGAAAGCTAAAACAAAAAAATGCAGTCCAATTTAGGGCACGGAAAAATGTTCACATATCAACTTGGTAATAACTAGTACCAGTTATACTTGGGAAAATGTAGGATGGTTCCTGTGACATTTGAAATGGCATGTCTCAAAGGGATGGGGTAAAATAGTTTTTTTTTACAAATCGAATAGTTTTTTCAAATCGAACGTCGTTACAAGGTTGTATTGGGGCAAATTTGTGAACTGTACAATTTCTTAAGTATATATACACATATAAGCACTTTTAGATAACTGTTCTTCATAACAAAGTTTTACTATATATCAATAGCATATTCAAATAACAGGGATAAAAATACATTTTCTAAAGCAAAATAACAAAAGTTCAGCAGTATAACCAATATTTTTGAGATTTCAGATTCATTTTGATGGTCATGAACAATGAAATTTTCATAGGAATTTCCCCCTGTATCAAAATATTATAACATATATGCATTTTAAAGTAAAGAATATCCAACAGTGCTTTGGTGATTTAGGTTTAAGCATTCAAAATTAATTACAGAATGAATGAATTCGTAATAACATTCGTAAAAAAAATGGTCTGGTAGAACTAGAGTTTAGAATTAATTGATGAAATCTAAATGGCTTGATCACAATCTTTTCACGATATTAATGTGAATCGGTATTTTCAATTACGAAACATTTACAACCGTTCATGTGTTTTGACAACTAACCATCTTGACACATTCGTGTTGTCCGCTATAATTAACTAACATAAAATAGAGAATATGAACCACATAAAAGAGAACAAAGTAAAAATAAATTAATTGAATAGTATTAAGAATTTAACTTACGTGAGTTGGTGTTTGAAATTTCGTTGATTTCATTTGGATCTAACCACACTTTCTTTTTTCCACATCGCATAACAGAGGCTGCTAGCCTCTTCTGCACCTTGAGAGAACTGAAATAGCAATTAAATGCAAGGTTTAACACTATTTAATAACTTGTAACTGAATTATATACTCCATCTTAACTTTTGACAAGCACATGTGGTCAATCACATCCAACCAAATAAAACTTCACTAGTGCATAACCTATGAATTCAATAAATAAGTCCATTTTAATGAAAAAATACGATAAAATAATATAGGCAAATAGTAGAAATACACTAAGCTAACACTTATGATAAAATTTATATGATAAATTGTCCAATATTTCATTATTTTTCTTCACAACTCACCTCATGCTGCCGCAATCGTCCCCGACGTGTCTCGAAAGAATTAAACATGGCTGCACCGGAAACACTTAAAAAGTAACATTTTGATAAAATTGACATGGTGAAATATAATTATTTTCTTTAAGTTTATTGAATGAAAATAAAATTATATTTTTTATTAGATTTAATTTTAATAAAAATAAGCAAAATATAGTAAATTTAATTAATAAGACACTAAAATGATATTTGTAGAAAACTACTATCTTTTGTAAAATATCACTTATACGGCTGACATTATCATCCGTATATACACCCCACACGCAATTTCCATGTCGAGATAAGCAGATAAGATAGATCACCAATCCTTCCAATCACGAAATACTTCCTTTCCTTCTTCCACATCCGTAGATTTTCTCACATATTTCCTTATGTTCTCCTTAGTTCCCACTCTTCATTTAAAATTTCATTAACTTGGTCAAATCAAACTTTTCTCGGTCACCCTCTACTACGAGTCTCACTCATGCTTGCAGTGTAAATTTAATTAGCCAGTCTTTCGTTGCCCATTCATTTAATACGTCCAAACCATCTCAATGTGATTGTTTTCACCCTATTTATCACATAAGATTTAAGCTCATATTCATCTTTAATAATTACATTTCTTATTCTGCCACATATTCTTCTCGGTGCACACATTTCCACTCAATTTACTCACTTACATTTATTCATTTTCTACGTCTACGTTTCATATCATTTTAGTAAATTTGATACCATTCAGTTCGAGTACATGTGTTTTAGTGCCCCATTGACTTTATTTCCTATTGTAACTCGCTGTTCAATAACTTGTTCTATTTTTCTGTTATCTGAGAATATACTTCTAAAATAGCGGAATTCTTCAAATTGTTCAACTTCAATCTTTCACTGTTAACTCAAATATCGCATTTACTTTTAATTGATCCTTTATTAGAAAACAATATTTCCCACTACGTTGCCTGTATATTAAAAACGGGTACCCATGTATTTTAAAAATAATTGTTACATTTTAAGCATTACATTATTAATAAATTTTTCTAAATAAATTATCATAAAATAGTAAAATAATCTTTGAAATATGTAAGAAAACTTACGACATAGAAAGATTGTTAATCCATCCGGAATATATATAATATATATTCGTGTATTTAGTTATTGTGTGCAAACTGTTGCACTTCAACAAGCTCCCACTCTTGGTAGGCCAAATTTTAAAAAAAATACAAGAATGTTAAATTCTATTTCACATTTCTTTAGTTTTTTTTTGTTTTAGCAGATTTATGTGCAACTCTCCTAATGTGAAGCAAATACATAAAATCACACAATTCTCTGATTTGGTCCTCCTGCACACCGTAAGCTAATATTGTCAAGAACTGTTGCACTTCTGTCAGAGGGGATGGGTGAATGAGGGAAATTTAGGCGTTGTTGGAATATAGGTAAGAGGAGGTCATTGTAGTTGTGTTAAGGGAAGAGGGAACATAGGACAGCTCGAAGACCTCGGGTACGCCACACCCCTGCCTACGGGAATGTTAAGCCTTCAGGGAACCCATAGTGACAAAATAATAAAAAGGACTCCCGGTTCTATTTTTTCCACATGCATGATTTTATCATTAATCTGGTCGATTGATATTGATACCCCCTCCCAGTTATGAAAAAAAGATGTCTCTACGATACTACTATCGTGATTGTATTCATGGGGCTTAGGGCGACAATGATAACTCAACAAAATCATTTTCAAATTTATTCTGAATATCAAGGTGATACAATAGTCTCGTAGCGGTTTAGGTAGGTTAGCTGCGTTGGCCCGAGAACGGTGCTAGGATGGCTCGAGGTGGGCGACCTGATACTGATCCAGGTAGGGTGGTTCTAGCAGGCGACAACGCTGGTCCGGCGGGACGGCAGGTCGGCTCCAAGCAGCGGCAATGTTGGTCCGGGTGTGATGGCAAGGCGGCTCCAGCAGGTGGTGACATTGGTCCAAGCGGGATGGCAAGGTGGCTTTAAGTAGCTGCAAACTAGTCCGGGTGGGACGGCGAGGCGTCTCCATCAGACAGCAACGCTGTCTGATGGAGTCAACCCATGAAAAAAAACGGGAGAGTTGGACTGGATATGTCTGCACTGGTCGGCTGCTGGCTGGTGAATGATCCTTGGCTGGAACTGGCAGTTGTTTAATACTAGCTTGGCGCTGGTGCAGGCCCAGGTCTCAGGTGAAGTGAAGATCAGTGTTGTAGGTAACCAGGGGGAGAATCAATCCGGTATGTCAACCGGGTAAAGAGAAAATTTCTCAGTTGATGAATTCACCCAGCACGGCAGCCGGATGAAGAGTGAATTTCTTCTCATAGGTTCTCATACCCTTTTTATAGCAACCAAGATGTAATTTTGGGCAGCGTAAGTGGTTCGCTTACCGTGTCGAGAAATTGTCCAGTTCAATTTTACCCTCCCTTTTCCGTTACGGTCGCGACTGGATTTTTTCTTCATTAGAGCGTGACTAAGAACCTTTACATACCATTCATCGGGACTAAGGGCGCGGCAACATTTTTACAAAGCATTAAGTCCATTATAAAAAGCAAGTACAACAAAGGTGTAATATGAGTTGCTTACTTTCCTTATAATTTTTCAATAAAAATTTAAAATATCGATCAATTTGTTTTTTTTTTCAAAATTATTCAATCATCTAAACAGACTGTGTAATAAATATTTATCGAACTGGTCAACTTTAATAATTTTTATTTCTTGATTACAGATATTTAACTTGACAGAAATGGCGCTGTCAGTAAAGGATCGTTGGTATGTTTAATGGAGTTTTAACGATCCTTTTTGTTGTTTTTACAGCCTAGAAGGCTCACCGTCATTCCACAGAAAACAGTAAACTCTCCTCCTAACGGGAGAAAAGTAAGGCAAAAAAGACTATATTTCCATGTTATAAATTATTATTAAATTAATTAAAATTTGGTTGATTGATATTTTTATATAATAATAAGTCCACCAGAAAAAGCAACAAGTCCAATCAAATACAAAAACGGTATAATGTATAGGTTGCATACTTAATTTGCTTAATTTCATTTTAAATATCGATTAATCTGGTTTTATAAAAATAATACATTTTTAATTAATTAATCAATCATCTAAGCAGACAAAGCAAAATATTTATCGAGCTGGTAAACTTTAATATTTTTTATCTCTTGCCTACATTAAATTCTGAGTGGCGGGATGTCTATCGATGGGACAGGTAATGTTTCTGAAAATACTTTTTTCTTGTGTTGGGTGGTTGTTTTTATACAGGCGTAATCTGTGTCTCTTCACCGGATCGTGTTATTATTAAAACTGAAAAAAGTTATTTCGTGCGATGGGCAAGGGTTTTATAAGCTGATATGTAGAAGTTGTTTTTCCCGCCGAGAAGACTCGTCGCCATTTTATAAAAGAAAGTGAAGTCTCTCCATAATGGGGGAAACGTACGAACCTGGCAATAAGGATTATATTTCTATGCCATAAATTGTTATTGTAAACTTGACATTTCATTTTTTACAAATCTCGAATGACGTTTGAAATGGTTAGTAGTGGGGCCTATCTGTTTTGTTCGCAGATGAAATAGGCATACAAATGTATTGAGGAACCGCTTTCTGTTCACGGTTTTCTCTAGTTACGGTTGAGATTATCAGGTTGTGCGGATAATTGTTTCTTGCAATTGTCTATAATATTAACATAATTATTTAAGATATATTTCATTATATACTGGGTTAATTGTATTCGATAATTATATATATTGTAAATAGAACATAAGTGAAAGTTTGTTGATATACAGTTATAATGCCTTCAACAGTTTGTAACGAAGATTTACAAAGAGAAAGAGATAAGTGTTCGTTTAATCCAAAAGAGTTAACCCATTTACTGGATGGAGATGAGAAGAAGACCCGAGAGAGAAAAAATAATGGTAAGCATTAATGTTTTTTCAGGTCCTTTTTAAAGTTATGTATAAAATTATTTATATAGTTTTTTTTAATTAATTCTGAAATTATATAATGTGTATAAATATGATCATATCACTTCCTATCGAAGGGTACTGAACTGATTGAATGTGAGAAATAGAGGCAAAATGCAAATATTGTCACTATTGTATGCAAATATTATAATATCCTTAACTGTCCCGCCGCCTCTTCTTATCTCGCCGAGAATATTCAGCATCTTTCTGATCATGGACTTGCGCTATGCTCAAACAGATTGTTGTAGGCTTTTCCAGTTCACCGCTCTTCTTTTTTACATTGTCCTTTACTGTCCGTGCAGTGAAACTCTGGAATCAGTTACTGTTAAACTCATTCCGATATTGGCATGTTTTAAGCGTCTAAAAACATCTTAATTTCAAGACAGTAATGTAACATGTTTCATTCACGGTTTCCTTTCCTCACCACCATCCCTTCCTTTTTTTTTTCATTGATATCTCACTTTTATTTTTATAATGTATATTGTTCGTGAATTTTGCGACCGTATTACTAACGGCAGTACATCACACAGTGGATTGGTTAAATGGTCATTTGAAAAACAAAACATGCATAATGTTTCAAAAAGTATTAATTAAATTTATAACTTCATTAAATATGATAAGTTTTTGATTTGTATAATTTGTGCAAATGAACATATAGTATTAGTAGGTTTTAGCAACTCTTTTTTCAAGTGTTTGTATTATTTATCAGAATAATCCACATTGTCACTAATACAATATGGATAATTCTGATAAATTTATTATTTTAATAAAATGCATGCAAAAAAGATAAGTTTATTTTTTACAAATTCGTATACTCAATTAAAAAATGTAGAATGACATACTCATTTTATTTTTATGTTTAAATTTTCCAACACTAAATACAGGAAATGATTCAGGGTTTTCTAAACTAGTGCCATTGGTCTTATCCTGCATTATGATTTGATCCTAATAAATTAGATATCTGTCCAAACATCACATACTATATTCCAAAAACTTTTAAAGTAAACTTGCTCTGTAATGGGAGAAAAATATGAACTGGCAATAAGGATTATATGTCCATGCCATAAATTGTTACCACAGACAATATTCCATATCGACTCAACACACTTTTTACCACCATTACATCAAAAATATTTTATTTATAGTTAAGGCATTAACATTGTGGACATTTAAAGACATTGTAATTTGTTTTATCAAACACTGTTTTCCACTTTTTGTAACGGTATAACCCTACTGGTTTCAAGCACAAACAAGTCTTGTTTGTGCTCCTCTGAAGATGAGATGAAAGCCTTGAAACCGGTAGGGTTATATCGTTACAAAAAGTGGAATAAACAGTGTTTGATAAAACAAATGACAACATCAAAAATATTAATTGTTTTAGATTTTTTTGCCAAGTAGTTGAAAAACATAAAAAAATGCAAAAATCAGTGTATTTTGAAAATACATAAGCACTATTTCCTGAATGATATATGCTAGAGAAATCATATATTGAATAATTTTAAAGCAGTTATGTACTTTATAGTACATAGAAATGGGCTTTCAAATGACATATAACGTGATAAACAATAAAAAATTCATTTAACGTTTTCTCAAAAATCGATATCTTTTAAAACTTAGTAAATAAGCTGATTGGGGGATTTGGACATGTTAAACAAATAGATGAAAGATTGACTAAACAAACTTACAATGTAAGCATAATTGGGAGTCATGGTAGAGGATGATCGAGAAAAGTATAGTTGGATAAAATGAATGAAATTTTGAAAGGAAAGGTATTGTATAAGGCCTCGGCCACACAGGTAGGAACCTCGCTTGGTGCTTAGAGCTACGCTGCGAGCTAGGTGACATATCCTAGCAAACCAACGCACCGCATACTATCGTAATGGCCACACTGCACGTGACTATTAGTCACCTAGTAAGTCTCCTAGCGAACAGGCGTGTTGGTTAATTTTATTGTGTGAGAGGAAGTTTTATTCCGCAATTCTTTGTAGAGAAGTTGAAACTCTCCACTCCATACTTCCAGATAAATTAACATTATGCACCTAACAAGTTCGAATTTGAGATGTTCGAAATTTTAAACTTAAATTCTCTGAGAGAAGTAGCTTTCTGGTTAGTTTTGAGAGTGGCATCGTTTGTTGACTCAACCGCTCCCACACGTCAAATGAATTTGTGCGAAGCACTTTGGTGGGGCCAAGCCTGAAGTCACCTAGTCTATTAGTAATGTAGCACCTAGTTTAGCACTAAGCGAAGCACTTTGGTGTGGCCTTAGCTTTACACTTTTATTATATACACTACAACCTGGTGGACTTATTGACATGTAGCACTCTCTTCCAACCAACCAGAAAGATGTTTAACATGCCTTAAGTGAAAACCAGACTAGAATTCGTATTAAAAAAATCTGAAGATTGGCCTCTTCTTTCCATCAGCTAATAAAGATGATGCAAAATGCCTGCATCCAGAAAAACGATGCAAAATGTCACCATAAAACACCTGGGTTCCAGCGGAAATCAAATCTGCAATCCTCAGGCTGAAAGTCAGGCGTTTTACCAACTTGGCCACGGAGGTCAGAAAGGTAAAGAATAAAAAAAGTATAAGAAGCTGTATGAGAAGATGTATGAATGTGGGGAAGGCAAAAGATGAAAGTTTGATTCTATCTATCCCAACAGAGAAATGGCGCGATGATATATGTTATATGTGTGTTGAAAAAAAATCTTAATTTTTTTTATATATTTTCACTTTAGTCTTGGAATCAGAACGGGCTCTTGAGTTATGTAATATAATGTACGAGTATATTAATTTTAATTGCAACGTGCGTTTTTACATTATAATTGCATAACATGCATACCAAGGTTAATTTTGATTGCATTTATAATCTATGATTTGTGTTGATCTCTAATATTTAAATCTATAATATAACGTGAATCTTGATTAATTTCAGAAGTCAAGACTTGTATTAATCAACGTTTTAACCCTTTGATGATATCTATGTCTTTACATTATATTTCATGGGTGATGATTCCATTCCGACCCCGAATCAAAATTTGGTGAACATGTACAAAAAAGTATGAGTATAAAGATTTAAAAAAAATATATATTTGACTAATTTAAAAATATCAGTTTTTGAGAATATCGGATATTAAATTTGATCAACTCTAACATATAATTTTAAAACCCATTTTATGGCGTTAAAATGAGCCATACATACAAAATTATTATGCTGTGTAAAATGGTTTCTTCTTACAGTTAGTCCTCCATTTACATAGTTCCAGGAAAACAGTGCTTAAATGAAACCCATGTAAATGGAGCCATTGAATTTTATGTAAAATAGATGATCTTTTACTCTTAGTTAACCTTTCCTTCCCTGTGTTGGGTATCTTCTACACGTTGCTTCTAATAACCATCAATATCTCTATAAATATAATAAATACAAGGTTAAGATTCTAGGTATTCCTCCATAATATATTTACGCGTTGATTTAAAAAATAATATTAATAATAATCAGAATTTATCGACTACATCGAGGTGTTTTGTAAAGATCGAAAACAAATTCGCATTTAAACGCTGCGAGTGCCTCGTCTTGACGAAAGGTGAATAGTATGCGGGAAGCGCGACACTATATTCGCATCTCACTCTTGCATACTAGACTGAATTGCGAGGAGCTGAATTGTCTCAACGTCGCAAGCAAAGGCGTAAGCGCCGGGGTATGCGACTGACGTTCCGCGCCACTAGTAGCTTCTAGGCTTGCAAATAGGTTAGACGTACGCCCGTTCCGTGAGCGTTTTTTAATGTTTTCAGATGGTTTTTTAATGTTTTCAGCAAATAAATCTCAATTATTATAATTTTTAACTTCAATTATAATTAATTAAGGGGGTTATCTATGAATGTTCTTATTTTTCCGATTTAAAATCGCTAATTTTTTATTGCGTACTCACTACCCAACACCGGAGCACGCGTATTATTTTTATCACCGTAAGGGAAGCGTTAAAAAAACTTTAGTAAATCTTTGAACAGTTTATGTAAGTGCTTACTGATAACTAATAAACATAAGATTTATTTGTACAGAGAAAAATTTGCTGTACCTGATTAAAATCACTCTCGCTAGATGAATATTCCATTGTTACTATTATCGCTCTTATATATTATAGTAAAACAAAATTATAAATTATTGCCAGTAGTAAATAGTAAAGCTATCGATTTAATGCTATCGATCAGAATAAATAGTTTCAAAGTGAATTTGTGTAGAACTCCAATACGCTGAGCTGAGCTTTTTGTAATATGAATCAACACATTCTTTGTTGATTTCTTCAAAACCTGTTTAGCAGGAAATAATCCCATATTTAGCACTTTATTGTTATTTTACGGAAAATAATGGATTCACTATTTTGAGATTACTTTTAGGCACCGTATTCAATGTATCACAACTCTTCTTATCTATCATAGTTTGAACTGTGATGGCCCTTCAAGGTCCTTTTTATTTTTATGTAAACATTGCTGCTATATTATTGGAATTTAATTAATATTGGACGAAATAAAGCTTTCAAAAACTTGTTTATTGAAAATAATTGTTTATTCTAAAGTATAAAGATTGATTAATTATGGTATACATATTAAATTTAATTCATATATGTACTTGAGAAAAATGTCTAGCAAAAATTTTAGTGTACGCCACTGGTACAAAGAACTGTACCAGTGGCGTACACTAAAATTTACAATAGGCGGATGGCTGCTGCTCGATGCTCGGAAAATTTGGCTCATGTTCAGTGGTGTAGAGCACTAAAAAAGTAGCAGGGTGAAGAGATTCCTCTTAGGCAGGTAATAGCTGGTTTCAAGTAAAAATCGGTAGGCAGAGTGAACTGAGAAGGCTTTATTTGGTCTTTGGCGCTTCTTATGTGCGGCCGATCGCTCATTACAAGCGCCATTTTCCGCCACTGAATGCGCTCACAACTCGCAAAATACCACAATTTTCGGGAGTTTTGCGCATGCAGATGCCGGCCGGCCAGCGATATAGTCTCGCGGTGGCCGCGCACAAGTCACATTTCCGTTACGGACACCGCACGGAGTCCAACAAACATAAATATTACATAAAAATACCAAACAAATATCAAAATATAACCAAGAATTTACATACAAATATTAGGCGAACATTAAAAAATAGTAACAAATTATATTTCATGGTGACGCATGCGTCGGGTACACTTAGAAAGAAATTATATTTGTATTGCATATGGCACATAGTGCATTGACACTACACCAAAATGTACCATTTTTCATTTCATTTAGTCACCGTGTGATAATTTTTTCAAGTCAAGGAATTTGCCATTGTGGGTTTAATTCCTAGCATCCCATTCTGGTTTCAGACATTATTCCATTTGATTGTTTTTTAAATATATTTAACTAAGCATACCTTGTATTGGAAAGCTTTTCTACTAGATGTTCAGTGCATTTCTTTAACTTCTTAACTCTATTGTTCCTTCCTACTGAGCCTCTTGAAAGAATCTTCATTGATGTATTGTAAATTTATCTTGGTTATTTTTAATTCCATAGAATTGTCTTTTTATATTCTTAATTTCAAGTACCGTATTATTTTTACCTGTTTGTAAAATGACCAGGAAGTGTGGTGGATTCATTATCCTAGCTGTTGTTGTATACCACCAAAAAGAAATTATTTGAAACACAACATAAATGTCATATTTATATTCATTATCTACAAAAAATCATCTGGGTCCGCAGTGACCCACTTGGGAATATGAGGACTTTTTTCTAGCTTCGGTACAGACAAGTAACAGTGCAATAACTACCTAAATATCACTTAATTTCTTTTAAGGTTTAGGATATAGTTTCTTAATTTATGGGTCCGCGACCCAGATTTAGTTGGTTTTTTGAACGGATCGGGAAATATTTTTAACAATATTTCCGTAATTAAGTGGAACTCCATATTAGAATAATTAACAATTCTTTGTTTTGTTATTCCACTAATTACATTAATCTCCATTATATAATACATGATTCTACCTCCTATTCTGAGGTTCTCCTGGATCATTCCACCAGAAGAGTCTCAAGATAAGAGATAGAAACACATATAGCTGGGATTAATGTAATTAGAGGAATAATAAAGTAATTTATTGTTAAATATTCTAATATGTCAATATTTTTGTATTTGAGTACGGATGTCATTTAATTTTGAAGTTAACGGATTGCATGAAAATTTTCTTTATACAGGGTGGCGCAGAGGAAACGCATGTTTTTTGAATGGCTAGTATTTTGCAAAGAGAGGAAATGCATGTTTTTCATTTAAGCATAACATTGTTTATTTTTAAAATATTTTTTTGATTAATACAGGCAAATGAAGTAATAATATTGCACCTTTAAATTAATTGTGAAAAATAATGTTAGGCAAGTGTTGCCCTTCTCCACGGTCACATATCTGCAGCCTCTCTTGAAAGTTATGCATCACTCTCACAAACATTTCTTCTGGTATTCCTTCGATTTCTTGACGAATAGAAACTTTCAGTGGGCGAAGAAGAAGGGCAACACTTGCCTGACATTATTTTTCACAATTAATTTAAAGGTGCAATATTATTACTTCATTTACCTGTATTAATCAAAAAATTATCTTGAAAATAAACAATGTTATGCTTAAATGAAAAACATGCGTTTTCTCTCTTTGCAAAATATTAGCCATTCAAAAAACATGCGTTTCCTCTGCGCCACCCTGTATTAATAACCTTCAAGATCAACTCATCAAAATATAAGGCAAGGTATTTTGCTACAGGTTAACGAAATCACTAAGTCATTGTATTCTGCTTAAAATTTAAAAGCCAACATTAGTAATTGAAGCACTGAAAGTACTATTACCCTTTACAGCAACAACATCAGTTTTCAACTCTTAAGTATAACGAAAACCAAATAGCTACAGCTTGAAAATGACCTAAAGCCTAACTATAGTTCGGAAATTCTAGGATGAATCCTGTGACAGCTCACAAATTTGCCCCAATACAACCTTATGTAATGTATTTACCTAAATAATTTGCTATTTATTAGAATTGAGGCTTATATTAAAGTTGATAAAATAATTAAAATTACTGAACATCGTTACAAGGTTGTATTGGGGCAAATTTGTGAGCTATCACAGGACTCATTTTATAATTTCCGAACTATAATATAACACCAAGAGTTGATGAGCTTTTAACTTATTCAAAGCCAAGGTTCACATTAATAAGATTTGATGTTGTTACCAGTATAATGAATATGTTGTATACTATTAAAATATACAATTTATTTAAGATTTGATGTTGTTACCAGTATAATGAATGTGTTGTATACTATTAAAATATACAGTTTATTTCATTGTTATCAGTTTGTTTTTACTTAGGTGGCGACACCAAAACTAATACCACAATGTGAGTCATGGCAAAAAGTTTAAGAAAAACTGGTTAAGGATTCCAATTCAAACCTTTTGCTTAAGATACATTTCTATTTTTACAGAGGATTTTTTCCTGAACGATCCAGAAATAAAAGATATAACTCCACCCGAATATCTAAGCCACAAGGAGAAATATGAAGAAGCTGTCAGGAAGGCTTGTCGGGTGTTCAAGAAAATTAAGATTGCGCAAGATCTTAATGAAGGAGGCAGCATGCAACAGTATAGGTAATGTATACATTCATTTTCTGTTTTGTGAACTAAAATGCAGTAGATAGTATCATCTGTTCTAGTGATCATAGTTTTTAATTCATATAATTGCATTGCAGAGGATAGTTATAATAATTACAGGACAATTTAAAAATTATATAGAGGCGTTTGGAGAGGAAACTCTTCTTAAGAGCGCTTGTCGGGGCTCCAAGCGGTATTATTGATAGATTAAAAATATTTCAAAATAAATTTATAATTGAGTGTAAGGAAGGTAGTGGCTGCGGCCATTAGATTAGATACACCCCTGCATCTGCATATGTTCTGAAAAACATATTTAGTAAGAAAACTGCAGAAAATTTACGAAGGGAAGACGAACTACAAAGAAACCTTTGTAGATATTCTGATATGATAGTTACATATTCGGCTTTAGGAATGTTTCATGGTGGTGGGTTTGAAGAAAAATTTATCTTTAAGAAATTGATATTTATTTAATTACTATTATATCTATTAGGTTCCTTTAACTGTCCCGCGATTCTAGAAGCACTAAGTTTATATGTACCCAATAAATATAGCCGTTCAAGAAATCACCCTCTGTTCTACATACCAACTTACAGGACAAATATCATGGCTAAACACTCAGTCACGCGTGGTATAGAGATATTGAACCAACTGAATGACATGGTTGATATATTCTCGGTACCGTCTAGCAGTATGAGAAGAATCCTGGCTGATATTATTCCTAACGAATAAGCTAACGCTAGAAGCAGATCCTCTTTGTGTAACAGGAGAAATCCTAATTCAAATTACTTGCATGGCCTGTTTAAAATGAATGCACCCTGTTTAAAATTAAAGTGAGATTTTGCGCAGGAATTTGTTTTGGATTTTCCCCTCAAAAACTGATAATTTCGTTTAAGAAAATGAGCCATTTCGTTTATGAAATTATGCATATAATTTTGAAATCCTATGGGGAGGGGGGCGGACGCCCCCATCACCATTGAAATCAAATTAGTGTAACTATTAGGTCCTTACATATGAAATTGGCGTTTTGCCGTACTGGCAACTTTGATCTCAAATATCTTCTCTTTGGTTAGGAATTCCAAATTAAAATTTATACAGCTATTTACTCAAGTATTTGTGTTTCGAAAATTATAATTCATTTGTTTTTTCCTCAATTGTTTTTTTTCTTTGCGTCACTCAGTTTACAAAATGGAAAACTTGAAATATCGCGTTATTTACGAGTACGAGTTCCACCGTGGCACCAGTGCTGCAGAAACGGCTCGAAGGATTAATGATGTGTATGGCGACGGTGCCGCAAAAGAAAACACAGTGCGTTTTTGGTTCCAACGTTTTCGTTCTGGAAATTTTGACCTGTAGAAGAAGCCCCGTGGACGGCCGGAGACCAAAGTTGATAATGAAGAATTGAAGGCTATTGTGGAAGCGGATCCATCGCAAACCACGTCCGAGTTAGCTGCAGGCTGCGGTGTTAGTGATAAAACTGTTTTAATCCACTTGAAGCAAATTGGGAAGGTGAAAAAGCTTGAAAGGTGGGTACCTCACGAATTGAGTGAAGCAAATCAACAAACGCGCGTTGACTGCTGCGTTGCATTACTCAACCGGCACAATAATGAAGGGATTTTGAATCGAATCATTACCTGTGATGAAAAGTGGATCCTGTATGATAATCGGAAGCGCTCATCGCAATGGCTGAACCCTGCCGAACCAGCCAAACCATGCCCCAAGCGAAAATTGACTCCAAAAAAGTTACTTGTGAGCGTTTGGTGGACTAGTGCTGGTGTCGTTCACTACAGCTTTCTTAAATCTGGCCAGACGATTACGGCAGATGTCTATTGTCAGCAACTGCAAACCATGATGGAAAAGCTAGCTGCTAAACAACCGAGGCTGGTTAATCGCTCTAGGCCACTGCTGCTTCATGATAACGCTAGACCACACACTGCACAACAGACGGCTACCAAATTAGAAGAGCTTCAATTGGAATGTCTAAGACATCCACCGTACTCTCCGGACCTTGCCCCAACAGATTACTATTTTTTTCGAAATTTGGATAACTTCTTGCAAGGGAAAAAATTCAACTCCGATGGGGCAGTCCAAACCGACTTCAAAGATTTTATTGATTCCCGTCCGAATGGTTTTTTTAGTAAAGGGATCGATGAACTACCTATGAGATGGCAAAAGTGCGTAGATATCAATGGTACATACTTTGATTAAATAAATATATTATATTAAAAAAAAATCAACTTTATGTTCCTCCCAAACAAAACGCCAATTTCATATGTAAGGACCTAATATAATACTGAAAAATTTCAGTATTATAGTTACACTAGTTTGATTTCAATTATATTAAAGAATTTCATTATTTGAAGGGCTCGACAGTAAATAATGGTTAGCGACATATATCACATTTTGAGATGTTAAGAAAACAAGTTTTTATAAAATCTTAAAATTTATTTATGAAACATTTATTAAAAAATAATGTAATTTTAAAAAGTATGAATTTTTAAGACTATTCTGTTTGAGTATTAGATTTTTTAATTATACCCTTAACTATCTAATTTCTAATTTTGAAACTCGTCTTTTGTTATTTTGTTACTTACCATTATTTACTGCCGAACCCTTCATTTGTAATTTTGTATGCCGTGCCACCAAAAAACCTTGCCACCACTGAAAAGATCGCATAAGCATGCTGTTGGTATGTTACTTCTGTCTAACAAGCAATTTTACAAGAATTGCTGTGTTGGTTATTCTTTGTAACATGAACCATACGAATTAATGATTTCAGTGTCCTGATTTAATTATATAGATTTCAACTTAACGTAAAATGTAAATTCCGTTGTGTGGGCATAAATTATTATTGAGTCATACCTGTGAGTCATAGCTGTGAAAGATAGAATGTTTAAATTTTGATTTTTAGGGAAATACTGGGAGGTACGTTAGGATCTGCTATACTGAAAGATGGTTCTCCTATTACTCTTCATTATGTTATGTTCATTCCAACTATCATGGGTCAAGGGACAGTGGACCAACAGGCCGAGTGGATTACAAGAGCATGGAATTGTAATATTATCGGCACATATGCTCAGGTCAGCAACTATTCTTTATCATCAATATATATAGATAGATACATATTCTTTATCATCAATATATGTAGATACATACATATCATCAATATATCGATCGTCCAGTTCATTACTCAGACAACTCCAAATAACCTGTTTTGAGATAATGAGAAAAGCAATATTATAATCATCACCATAAATCAAATACTATTCATTTTTTCCCGAGTTTTATATATTTTATCAATAGATGTTGATAAAATCTATTGATAAAATATATAAAACTCGGGCAAAAATGAATAGTATTTGATTTATGGTGACGATTATAATATTGCTTTTCTCATTATCTCAAAACAGGTTATTTGGAGTTGTCTGAGTAATGAACTGGACGATCGATATATAGATACATACATACATACATATGTACCATCACCTCATTTCCCTATCGGGATAGGCAAAGAGAATAGAGCACCAGACTTTCCTATCTCGATGCACATAGTTCTTCTTCTACATCCATACACCTTTACATACAACTCTTATGATTTCTCTGATTTTTTACATTTCTTTTTTTCAAAATATTAATTTGATCCAACCATACTTTCATCGGTCTTCCTTTACCACGCCTTCCACTCACATTCGCACATGTATATTTGTTTTGTTAGTCTTTCTTCATTCATTTGTTCCATGTGCCCAACCATATCAGTGTTCTTCTTCATCTTATTCGACACATCACCCTTAAGTTCACATTCATCCCTAATCACTTCATTCCGTATTCTGTCATACATTTTACTATCCATTTTATCAATTATGTTTTGAGTAGATGTAGAAAAACTATCTAAGGTGGAATGAAAGAAAGATATAGTGCTGATAAAACAAATATTAAGTGCAAATGTGAATGGAAGGCGTGATACAGGTAGACCAAGGAAAGTATGATGAATGGTATTTCGAAAGAAGGAAAAGTAAGAAGTAAGATAAATTGTATGATCTGTATTAGAAGATGTATGGATGTGGAAGAGACAAAATATGTGTGTCTAGATAAGAAAATGTTATGCTCTGTCCTCTCTGCCTACCCCAACTGGGAAACAGAGTGATGGTATGTATGAAGATGAAAATTGCAGTGTACGATATTTTGATAGAAGAAAATATAAAAAGTCGTAGAAGGGCTGTAGAAGAGGTGTAGAAGAGGTGAATGATGTATATCAAGATGGAAAACCTGGCGCTCTGTCATCTCTGTCTACCCAACAAGGAAATGGCGTGTTGGTATATGTAAAATATGGAATAATTTCGTATGTAGTTTCAACGACAACTGTATTTTTAAATCCTACAAGGGCAAATATTTTTCAATTGAACCTTGCATTGCCTTGAATGAATATCACAAGTTAATTTATATTCCTCTTTCATAATAAAAGCAGAAGCAACAGAGTGATTTCATATTTACCACACTATTTTTAAGAATAATTCACTTATTAGTATGAGTTAAAAGTTCAAAAGGCTTAGACAATGACTAATCAAAATATAAATATGCTGTCCCTCTTGATTGTCAGCCTTCTTTTGAATGATATCAAGTATGATTGTCAGCCATCTTTTGACGATTTGGATGATACCAAGTATGATTGTCAGCCATCTTTTGGATGATTTGGATGGTATCAAGTATGATTGTCAGCCATCTTTTGGATGATTTGAATGGTATCAAGTATGATTGTCAGCCATCTTTTGGATGATTTGAATGGTATCAAGTATGATTGTCAGCCATCTTTTTGATGATTTGAATGGTATCAAGTATGATTGTCAGCTATATGGTGTCAATATGGTATCAAGTATAATTGTCACCCATCTTTGGATTATCATCTGCAAGCTGTTGTACTTCAAACCCAAAATTCCGATGGCAAGGAGTTCTATGTTGATCGGCAGGTATATTATGCTGCAGTAATTCATTAGGCAGTTTTTTTTACTTAGTGCTATTTTTAAGTTGGCTAACACATTCACTTCAAATAAAATTATACCTACACACATGAGTGTAGAGAAGGATAAAATAGGAATATCTGGTATTACAATGTTTGATAGAGTAAGAAATGATTAGATTGAAGATAGCGGATAGAAATGGATGTTATAATTAGAATAAAGAAAGGAATATTGGCATGGTTAGGCCACATTGTGAGAATGAGTTGTGAAATGCTTACGAAACAAATATATCATCATTCATTCTCTCCACATGTTCAAACCATCTTAACCCTTTAAGTGCTGAATAAAATTTCATAAAAAGTCACGAAATGAGTTAATTATCCATTAAAAATAAAGTTAAAGATATAATTGCGATTTCTTATATGTATATAGTCATTATATGCTACATCTATATTCACCTTCAGAATTAAATAAAAAAATCTATATATCTTGATTAAAAAAGTAAATAAAGAGAGAAATAAAGGACGAAAAAAAATATTTTGAGAATCATTTATTTAAAATAATATTAATAAAGATTATACAACTTTAAAAAAAATAAAACAATAATTTTTCGGGTTTTATCTGAAAATAAAATAAAAATACAATACTTGAAATATGTTTTTCAAAGAAAAATATTTTTTTGTAAATGATGAATGACCTATACGTAGAATCTCGAGGAGTCAAACATTGACAATATTTTTTATATTTGAATAAACAAATCTCAAGGGCAGGACTAATTTTCGGTGACAAATAATTCTTGACAAAATTTTAAACACGTGTAGAAAGACCATGTCAGCATTTTTTTTACGAAAGAATGTCAGGAGTGGGGAAGAAAGGTTAGTGCATGCATCTCCACAGCATTAATCATACTCTTATCCTTCTCCTGCCAAGTTCATGTTTCACTTCCATACATCAAGGTAGGAACCTACATAATATTTAGTATTGTAATTTTTGTTATTGTTGATATTACGTGGTTGTTGTAAATAACATTAAGTGCTCCGTTTTTGGAAGGAAAAAGGAGACGACTTCTTTGGGCCTGGGTTACAAAATGGGAAATAAATTGATCAATATAGTGTTATGCCGACGACGTTGCAATATTAGCAGAAAACGAAGATGATCTTCAGAGAATGCTCTAAAAATTTCACCTTGTTTCTAAGAAATACAATATGACGATTTCTGTCAATAAAACAAAGTGCTTAACAATATCAAAAGAGCCACTCAGATGCAAACTGATCATCGATAATGTACCCATCGAGCATCTCATGCGATTCACTTACCTAGGTGTAGAGATCTCCAGCAACAGTGACCTATATAGTGAAGTACGAGCACACACTAATAAAGCGACATGTTTGGCTGGCTGCCTGCGGGACACTATATGGATAAACAGACATATGCTAACCTAAAGTAAGGTCAGGATATATAAGACATGCGTCTGCCCCATCATGACATATGAAATAGAAGTGAGAGCCGATACCAACAGGACAAAAAACCTTCTCAGAGTGGCAGAAATGAGAACCCTACACTCCATCGCAGGCAGAACTCTTAGAAATCGGATCAGAAATGAGACGATAAGGTCTGTCTGTGGTGTTGAAGACATAGTGAGGTGGGGAAGAAGCAGAAGGCGCTTCTGGAGGGATCATGTGAACCACATGGAGGATATAAGATTGGCAAGAATCGCTAAGACTGAAAATCCTAACAGCAGGAGATTACCAAGAAGACCGCCGAAAAGGTGGAAGGACAGCTGGACGTCATCGTCCCAGGACAGCCCACCGTCACAAACAGGTCATACAACCTAAACCAAGAAGAAGAAGAAGAAGCTCTGTTTACCTTGTTCCTTATCCTTTTTACAATGTCCCTTTCAATAACTCGTCCATCATATGTAAACATGCTTCCCAGATAACAGAACTCATCAACCTGCTCCAGTTTTTCTGAGTTAACCCATACATCGCACACACTTTTGACCAAACTCATTTTAATAACTATTACTTTTGATTTCGTTATATTTATTTTCAAACCTATTAGACATCTCTCATATAGCTCACTTATCATATCCTTAAATCTTCTTAATTTTTAGCAAGCATAACTATATCATCTGTATACAGAAATGCACATACATTTACCTAACTCCTTCATACACCTCTCCCGTCATCTTTTAAATCGCGCACACATGAATCTATATATGTATATAAATTAAAATAAAGCATTAATATCTTTAAAAAAAAACATACAATTCAAGATACATACTCGTATATCTTTTAAAGTTGAATGCATTAATATATTAATGTGTGGTGTAATACGGAATGTAAAAAAATCACGTATAATCACGCATAATTCAATTCAAGACTTATAAGATACAAAGTAAAACTTTAAAAAAATGCAGTATTACATTTCTCAAAGGAATATTGTAGAGAAAATTCCAAAAACTTCTTTCATTGAAAATAGATTAATATTCATTGTGAAAACATTTATAATTATAATTGATCATGTAGACACATTATTCAGATAAGATTAATTGTTAATCTTCTTTAATTTTGATTAACAAAATGTATAATTTTAACAAAAAAGAAATCTTGATAATATTTTATTTTTTTCTTATAATACGGGGACTTTGCACATTACTTGAACTTATCTACTTAAACATTTATGTTTTTTTAAAATTAAATGTCAATCTGACGTATTGTTTGAATGTCAGATAACTAATGACCTTTTGTTTTTCAAATATATTATAAATTTATTTTCAAATCACCAATAATATATTTATTACAACTTTATGCAGTTTTATAAGAGTTTTGTGTCCTATATATATTTTTTAGTATTTTTGTCAACAATAATTGCGTAGTGGGAAATATGTAGCAGATACATTAAATAAATATGATACATTGATACATTAAATAAATATGATACATTGATACATTAAATAAATATGATACATTGATACATTAAATAAATATGAATGTACTAATTCGCTTATTAAAAAAAAATTGTATTGTAAATTTTTCATTGAATTACAGCAGTTGGGATCTATAAATTACCATTTACACTAAGCAAGTGACCACCTTTCATTCATTTCCTGATTAGTTAATTTACATACTGGTTTTACTTCTAGAAAATATCGATCTGCGTTTAGTGTTTCTATAGCGGATAAACTACTTTTATAAATTCTCATAGCACTATTAAATAACATGGAAATAACACTATGTAAATCTACCAAACAAAAGACAGTATCAGATTAAAAGAAATACAGTATCAGATTGGAAGACACCTGAGGTTTATTGTATGCAAAAGCTTGCATACAATAAACCACAGGTGTCTTCCACCTATAGCTGACAATCATACTCGATCACGAGGGATTGTCATTAATTATTTATCTTTTGCGATATTTTATTGTAACTATATTTAAAACTTTGTTTTCTTTCGTAATAACAAATAAGTTCAATATTACTGTGTTTTTGAATTTATAAAAGGTAGCTCATATATGCTGCTTAATTAATTCAATTGGAATAAGGTCTAAAAGAAAGATATAAAAATCAGAATGTTGATAATGAATAAAAAGTCTACTATGCTATAATTGGAATCGTGAGATGGATTAGACTCTGAGAAGAAATTCCAAGGAGATATTGGAAGGATATAGTTTTAGAAATATTAACTGAGGGAATATTCATTGGAAAATAACAAATCGAAAGGCATACCAATTCAACGTGGAGTCCGACAAGGTTGTATTTTGTCACCTATGTTATTCAATCTGTACGCTGATATAGTTTTCAAGGAAGCACTATATAACTTGAATCTGGGGGTCAAAGTGAATGATCTATGCGTCAATAACATCAGGTACGCAGATGATACGGTTATTCTGGCAGATAGTATTGACGACCTTCAAACGCTTATAGATAGAATTAATGAAGCCGGTGTGAGGCTGGGGCTGAACATGAACGTGAGTAAAACTAAGTTCATGGTGTTTGGCTGGCAGG
Source organism: Odontocerum albicorne (assembly GCA_949825065.1). Taxonomy (NCBI): domain Eukaryota; kingdom Metazoa; phylum Arthropoda; class Insecta; order Trichoptera; family Odontoceridae; genus Odontocerum; species Odontocerum albicorne. The sequence goes on from OX463839.1 coordinate 52,057,284, forward strand.
ATCACGTGTTACATTGAACGGTGCTGATATAGAGAGAGTGAAAACATTTAAATACCTCTGAAGTATCCTAGTGGAAGACCTCGACCCAGAAACCGAAGTCAAGTGCAGAATTGAATCATCTCATGCGGCTTTTAATAAAATGAGAGCGTACTCTGCGATGATAATCTAAATTTGAAACTTCGACAACGGTAAGTCAAATGCTACGTTTCGTCAGTGTTATTGCATGGAGTGAAATCATGGACCCTCAAAGCTGGTAGTATGAACCTAGTGGAAGCATTCGAAATTTGGATGCACTGGAGAATGCTACGGATACCCTGGACGGATATGTTCAGCAACACAAGGGTTCTTCAAAGAGCCAAAGTTGATAGAGAGTTGCTGACTAATGTTAAAATCCGAAAGGTGTCCTATTTGGGTCATGTGCTTAGAGGAGCAAAGTACAAATTACTGCACCTGATCATCCAAGGCAAAATAGAGGGTCGAAGAGGTGTTGGCAGGAGGCATATCTCCTGGCTCCGCAATATAAGTGATTGGACTGGTATAAGGATCGTTGGGGATCTTTTTCGGGCTGCCGGGAACAAAGATGCCTACTCTTAGGTGACATTCAACGTTGGGGGGACCTGACATGACACTGGGAAGAAGAAGAAGAACTGAGGGAAAAGAAAAGATGTAACTACGTATGTAGATAAAATGGGTTTGGGAATTTGTCTACTCTGCCTACCCCAAAAAAGACACAGCATGATGTTATGTATTTTAATTAAAATGATTTATTTAGATTGCTTGAAATAATATAAATTGAATATCAATTATCTGATGTCATGATGTCATTAGGGTCGTACATTGACATCATATGGGCTTAATCAATGTATCTTTGGTTTAAGCTTATCAAGTATGTAACAATTCAGTTTATAAATTCAAACGTTTATATTTGTGAAAAATACATTTTTAACATTGAATGATGGTCACTCCATCATAATTGCATTTTGAACGAGGAAAAATTATGTATTGTACATCAAGGCGACACAGCATGTTGACTTCTTGAGAAGCCTTGAACTGGCAAACTGGTTTTTCAAGATTATCTCACATAATTTTTACTTATAGAAAAACTTGTATATCAATTTCCCACAGAGATTAAATAAAAAAAAAACAAATTATTTTCATCACTTAGGTAGAAAGAAAAATGAAAATTGTTTAGAATTATTTATTATGTATGTAAATGTTCTAATGTTAAATGTTCAACAATTAAAATTACAATATTTGCAAATACAAGAGAAACATAACTATAAAGAGATTTTATCAATGTACATTTATATTATATGAAATGCTAAAGGTCAATGACAAAGATGATACGGTCAAACTCCTTCATAAATTGAAAGAACTAGGACTAGAAATAAATTAAAGTTGTTTTGGACTGATTCAAGACTCTGACAAGAAGTAATTTGTTAAGGTGAACACCTAGCATCAGTGCATCAAGGTGAACATCTGGCAAACACATATATCCCAAGAATTCCGTTGCTCACTGATATTGTCCCATGCCTCCCTCAACCCTCAGTCCCCAACCTGAATGTTTACCGTTAGAAGCGTGTATCTCGGTATCAGTTCGAACAGATTTCAGTCTTGTTTGTGCATCCCTGATGATGAGGTGAAAGCCTTGAAACCGGTAGGGTTATACCGTTACAAAAAGTGGAATAAACAGTGTTTGATAAAACAAATTACAATGTCTTTAAACCTCCACAATGTTAATGCCTTAACTATAAATAATATAATAAAATAAATAATATTATTTGTTAAGGGATTACGAAGAGATCAATGAGTTTATCTACTTATGTGCTGTTATTTTGAGGAATGGAGAATGTGAAACGGGAATCCGAAGACTAATTGGAATGGCAATATCAGCTATGACAAGTTTGACAAAGATATGGACTAACCTGCCTATACTCAAAAGAACCACTATCCATCTAAAGAAATCTCTAGTGTTCTTCATATCACTGTATAGAGTGGAAAAATAAACTATGAGAAAAATAAGAAATAAACATGATAGATGCTTTTGAGGTGTGGTATGGGAGGTGGATGCTCTATCATTCAATGATTACAGAAAGACTTTCGACAACGACCTGGAAAGAATTCTTATAAACTATGAGCATGTTGCCAGAAAGAATAATGAAAGTCTGAAGAGCTTGGTGATCACGGGGATATTGAGAGAAAGTGAGCAAGAGGAAGGTCTCCCATAAGATAGACAGATCAAATAAAGGAGTTAACAGAATCCTCTTTAAACTCTGCATTCCACATGGCTCAGAATCTGGAAGTATGAAAACAGATGGTGCACCAAGTTATTGACATAACGGAGGACCATGATGCTCAGCATTGAGCATGCAATAAAGATGACATAACATATAACACCCACCATGCCCTATATGATGAGATCTCCGAATCATTAGCATTTTTGAAAATATTTTTAATAACAGGTACACAATACCAATTAATAAAGTTGATAATATTTATGAAATAATGTTTAAAATATATTGTAGATGATTATAACTCTAGCTACAATATGCCATTATAATGCAAACATGTATTCCTTTATGTATTCGATTTGGTGAAATATAATTTCGTATTGATATCTTTCTTCTGTTCAGTTTTCTATTTGGAGATTTTATGTTCTGGTGTTGTTTATCACATTAACCTTCATATTTGTTTTGTTGTTCAGAAGATTGTCAATTATTTCAATAATTACCCAGATCTATCTGGAACGCTCCAAACTAAAAAGAGTGAACATTTTATAGTTTTGACATTCAGCTATCAGTTGATATGTCAGGGCATATTATTGTTGTGTTTAATGCAGTTTTTTATTTTAGTGTGAATATTTTATTAACAGTTCAAAAGTACTTGTATTATAAAAAAGTCTGAAACTATTAATCATCTGGTATAGCGATACGTTCATTCATCAAATTGTATTTGTATATATTTAAAGCCTATACAATTTTACAGTAATAAGTTGTCACGATTTTCTTGAAATTCTTTAATTCTCATCCAATTTCAGATTTTCCATACGATATTTATTTATTACTATTTTTATCGAACAAAGTGAAAAACATTGGAAAAAATTATTATTTATTTTAAAATATACTTTGTTTTATCCAAACAGACTGAACTAGGTCACGGCACATTCATCCGTGGTCTTGAGACAACTGCAGTATACGATGAGGCAACAAAGGAATTTGTACTGCACAGCCCTACCCTCACATCTTACAAATGGTGGCCTGGAGGATGTAAGTGTTTCTTTACATTTTTTTAACTTTTAATTTTCTTTTTCTTTATCGTGTGCTTAATGCTGAGCGTCACGATCCTCTACTGACTCGTACTTGGGGCACAACCTGTCTCCATCCCTCCTCGTCCTGGGCCATGTTGAATGTAGTGCTTAACCCTTATCTTGGTAAAGTTCAATTTATCCAAATATTAACGTTTTTCTTTGGTGATTCCTTGTTATATGGTAAGTTATGAAGGAAAATTGAGGAAAAAAATCACAACTTTTTTTATGTGTAACACCCACGTTACATTGCCAAAATATCAATTTTTATAAAACAAAAAAGGGCTATAAAGTGATTCTATAATCTAAAACAAGAGCAACATTTACATAGCTGAATTATCAACAAATAAAATGGTTTGAATAATTTTTCTCTACATGTAGTGATTAATAAGATATTTAGATTATTTATCCCAATTTTCAAAATGCACCCACGCTGTCCAGACATATTGACCCGATGTCGTTTGAAAGGTTGTAATGTTGTCAATATTTATCACCAGATGATACCACTGCACATAATAGTGCATGTATGTTATAATATATGAATGTGTTGACATATTTGAAATTACGTTACAGTTTCTGGATTCATTGAGTCGATTCAAATCCTGAGCACCATTGAGGAAAGTTTGCTCACTGCTAAATACTCGTAGCACTATATAAATTGTCCTTTTTAGTATTATTATAAAACATATACGAGGGCGGTCCGATAAGTACTTAGCCTCACCGCCCGATGGCACCACTATCGCAAGAGCAATTTTTTATCGCGTAGTACATTCTCATTGACAGCTACTGTCAAAATTTCAGCCGAATCGGACGCGTAGTTTTGTTTTGACCGCGTGTGGAAGCGAGCGTGTTCGAGGATTTGAGAAAAATGGAAAAAGAGCAATATCGGTCGGTGATTCGATTCTTGTTTTTGAAAGGGAAATCGCGCAGCTAAATCAAAGAGCGCTTGGATGCTGTGTACGGTGACTCTTTCGATGGCGACCGTCAAAAATTGGTTTAAAGAGTTTCAACATTGTCGCACGTCGGTTTTTGATGAGCCACGCCCAGGTGCCCCGAAAACGGCTACCACGTAGGATAACGTGACAAAAATTCACGATCTCGTATTGGCAGACCGCCGATTGAAGGTGCACGAGATAGCTGAGACAATAGGCATCTCAAAAGACCGCGTGAGTCATATCCTGCATGAAGTATTGGGCATGAGAAAGCTGTCGGCGCGATGGGTGCCGCGTTTGCTCACTCTGGACAACAAGCGCAACCGTGAGGCCACTTCAGAGCAGTGTTTGACGATGTTTAAGCGCAATCCGAAGGAGTTTCTGCCTCGTTTCGTGACCGTCGACAAAACATGGATACACTGGTACACACCCGAGACCAAGGAACAGTCGAAACAGTGGACTTCACCCGGCGAACGTGCTCCGAAGAAGGCGAAGACTGTCCTATCGGCCGGAAAGGTGATGGCCACCGTTTTCTGGGATTCAAAAGGTGTGATATACATCGACTTCCTGGAGAAGGGCAAAACGGTCACAGGGCTCTACTATGCCGAATTATTGGGCCGATTCGACGCCGAATTGCAGAAAAAACGGCCCCATTTGGCGAAGAAAAAAGTGCTCTTCCATCATGACAACGCACCGGCTCACACCTCCGCCGTCGCCACAGCCAAATTGGTAGAATTAGGCTACGAACTGCTGCCACATCCACCGTATTCTCCGGATTTGGCCCCGTGCGACTTCTTTTTGTTTCCAAATTTGAAAAAGTCACTCGCCGGGCAGAAATTTGAGTCGAATGAGGAGGTTATCGCCGCCACGGAGGCCTACTTTGCAGACCTCCAGAAAACGTATTTTTCAGACGGGATAAAGAAGTTGGAGCATCGCTGGGTCAAGTGTATCGAACTCAAAGGAGATTATGTTGAGAAATAAATCGCCACTTTTCCAAAATTTTTGTTATTCTTATGTAGGCTAAGTACTTATCGGACCACCCTCGTATGTCATATAACTAACTGTTGATTTGATTTTAGTTGGTTTTGAGAATTAATTTAACTGTCATTTAAATACGGTTGAACTTACTAATTTGAATAATGTAACATGCAAGTATAAATAATCCTACGCATTTTAATTATTGCATCTATTATATTTAACTTGTAAATGCAAATTGTTGAATGTACGTAATTAAATTATTGTCTATAATGGCATCAAAATCAATTTGTTTTCTTGTGAATATTTTATTTAATAGTTTTTCTCATTATTTCTGTTAAGTTAAGACAGTTTAGTTCAGTTGGATCCCACCACCACCACCCGCGCTGTTATGGAGGACAAAGTCAGTCCCCATCCAGTGCGATCTACATAAGAAGATCAAAATCTTCTTTATTTTTTTTATGAGTACGACATCACAAAGTGATGAAGACAGAACTGTTCAAAGGGATTTCTTCTCCGTTGGTGACACACCTGAGTGTGAAAATAATAGTAGTGACGACGGACTTAAGGTCCGACATCACGGGAGAAGGAAAATGACTCGCAGTGCAGTACATTTTTATGAGTACGGCATCACGAAGTGATGAAGACTGAACTGTTCAAAGGGATTTCTTCTCCGTTGGTGACACACCTGAGTGTGAAAATAATAGTAGTGACGACGGACTTAAGGTCCGACATCATGGGAGAAGGAAAGTGACTCGCAGTGCAGTACATTTTTATGAGTACGGCATCACGAAGTGATGAAGACTGAACTGTTCAAAGCCATTTCTTCTCCGTTGGTGACACACCTGAGTGTGAAAATAATAGTAGTGATGACGGACTTAAGGTCCGACATCATGCGAGAAGGAAAATGACTCGCGGTGCAGTAAATTTTTTCTTATAAAGTGGCTTAAGGGCAGGAGTTCAAACAGTCCAGCAAGTTGCCAGTACTTTCACAGAAAATTTCATATGGAACAAAACTATCCTTTGACGCCGCTAGATCTGAGTAGCCAATCGGTTCGAGATGAACCGATGTAAGGCTGAGTGGAGTTCCCTTCGGAAATTATTGACTCGATGATCATCGCATTGTCACAGAATGTGCTCTGCGGATTAATCGAAATGGCTGCAATAATTATAACAGGGCGAAGGAACAAGAGTGATGCTAAAGAGTATGCCATTAAAGCTTCCATGGCGAAAGAGAAATCAGGTGGTCCAATAGTTTGGGTGCACCATGGGGAACCGTGGCGCACCCTAACGATTGAAAAATATTAAAATGTCTGTTTTCCCACAGAGTAGAATGACTCCCTAATTCATACAATGAACAAATATAATATATAAAAAAATAGCAAAGAAAACAAACAAAAAATATGTGTAAAACAATTTAAAATTTTAAGATATTTGATAAAAATTATAAAAAAATGTAGATGTTTAACATAAAAAAATGTAGATGAATAACATAAAAAAATGTGGATGAATAACATAAAAAAATGTGGATGAATAACATAAAAAAATGTAGATGAATAACATAAAAAAATGTAGATAAATAACATAAAAAAATGTATTGGGTGTACAAATAAGTCACCGCCGTTTGACAAAAGTTGGCGCCACCAGTAAGTTATGGTTAAAATTGTCAGATGTAAAATGTCATTATCGTAAGGTTGGACATCTGTCAACAACATGACCTTGAAATATTAGTGAATTTTTATCAGTATAACATATTTTTTTGTGTTCGAAAATGTCAAGTTTTGAGCCGAATAAGCGTCATTTGCGGGAACTTTTGATTTACTTCTTCAATTTGAAGAAATCTGCAGCTGAGGCACATCGATTGCTTGTAGAAGCATATGGTGAGGCTGCCTTAAGTGAGAGAAGTTGTCGTGAGTGGTTTCAAAAGTTTAAGAACGGTGAATTTGACATCGAAGACAAAGAACGTAGCGGAAGGCCGAAAGTGTACGAAGACGCGGAATTGGAAGTATTATTGGATCAAGATTCGTGCCAAACGCAAGAAGAACTTGCACTTACATTAGGAGTGACTCAACAAGCAATTTCACATGGGTTGAAATCATTGGGAATGATTCAAAAACAAAGAAATTGGGATTCATATGAACTGACACGGAGAAACTTTGAATGCCAATTTTCCACATGTGAAATGCTGCTTGCCAGGCATAAACGAAAGGGTTTTCTGCACCATATAGTCACTGGTGATGAAAAATGCATCCATTATGATAATCCAAAAAGGAAGAAATCATGGGGATCCCCTGGTCATGCTTCAACATCTACGGCTAAGCCAAATATTCATGGGAAAAAACTCTTGTTGTGTATTTGGTGGGATCAGCTTGGTGTCGTGTATTATGAGTTGCTCAAACCGAATGAAACCATTGCTGGGGCTGTCTACCGAACATAATTGATGAGATTGAGTCGAGCACTCGAGGAAAAGCGCGCCCACTACTACGCCAGACACGACAAAATTATTCTCCTGCATGATAATGCTAGTCCACATGTTGCGGCACCGGTCAAAACCTATTTGGAAACACTCAATTGAGAAGTTTTACCCCACCCGCTGTATTCACCAGACATTGCTCCTTCTGATTACCACTTGTTTTGATCGATGACGCATGGCCTGTCTGAGCAGCACTTCACATCATATGAAGATACCAAAAATTGAGTCGATTCGTGGATAGCCTCAAAAGATGATGATGATGACTGACGCGGTATTCGTATGCTGACAGAAAGATGGGGAAAAGTAGTGGCAAGCGATGGGTACTACTTCGAATAAAACATGAGGTTCCGTTCTTTCACAATAAATGCCCATTTTTTTTATAAAAAACGGCGGAAACTTATTTGTACACCTAATAGATGAATAACATAAAAAAATAAATGCGTACATAAAGAAGAATACATGCAGTGAAAATGTATGACATAATATGGAATAAAGTGATAAGGGATGAATCTGAACTTAAGGCTGATGTGTTAAGTGAGATGAAGAAGAGCTCCTGTAGATAGTTTGGGCGTGTGGAATGAATGAAGGACTAACTAACATATATGTATAGTGCAAATATGAGTGGAAGGCGTGTGAGAGGAAGACCAAGGAAAGTATGGTTAGATCAAGTGAATGATATTCTGAAAGAAGGAAACGTACATTCAGAGGAATCGTAGAAGTTGTATGAGAAGGTGTATGGATGTAAAAGAGGCTAAGAATATATTTAGAGATAGGAAAGTCTGGCGCTCTGTCCTCTCTGCCTACGCCGACAGGGAAATGGCGTGATGAGATGTATGTATGTGTATGTATAAAAAAATTAATTATTTGAAGAATTATATTAAATTTTTTAGCTTTTTCCTGAAGTGGTTGAGTGACACATGAAAATGTCTATATGAGGGCTCACATGGTTGAAAATTGTGATTGCTGTATCTACTATTAAGCAGCTTTAGTAAGAAAAGTCTGGGATAATATCCATACTCTTTCATGTAGAGACAATGGAGACTCTCTATTCTTGTGTACTTATTAAACAAAAAAAGTGGACACCCTATCGAAGTGATCTTGCACTCTCTAATGATCTATTATTAAGTAAAACCACTCGGATATAAAGCCAGGGATAGTATCCATACTCTTCATATAGAGACAACGGAGATTTTCTCTTATTTTGAACTTGATATTCCAGACCACATTTTCTAGGCATCTGGAGATAGCAGCACTTTATTTATTTATTTAATTAACGACACAACAGTGTCTTTATATACAAATGAACATGTGACAGGTTATACAATTACTTAAAATTATTGACAAATAATACAAAAGTTTATCTTAAACTAACATGAAGATACAAAAAGTAGTAGGAATAATAAATTACAGTCATTGTTTTAAAATTATTTAATAATTATATGTATATTTAAGTTAAATATATGTTATGTATGTATACCACAAAATATTACCAAACTTCACCAAGCAGACTTACATAATTGTCGAAGACTTATTTTATAGAGGTAAAGAACTCAGATTTGTTTTTAGTGGAATAACGCATACATATAACAAATATTGGATTTTTTGAGAATTTTGTGGGAATTTTATGGATAGATATTGAGATATAGAAAACACATCATTAGTAGAACGAGATGTAAGTTGCTTAGCAGAATCAAAACCTTCCTACATGTTGACTTTGTTAAGATCGTTGTAACTGAGCAAATTGACACTTAGATATTTGAATTCCATCACTTGTTCAATAGAATAAAAAAAAATATATAGTATAATTTTGCAGGATTTTTAAAAACAAAACAAAATAAAGGTTGTTATTTTAAAAATTTTACTGAACTAGGCTAGGATTATTAAAGACCAATGAACTAGTTGAGAAATATTTTCTTGGTGCAAGTGTACTTTTTTTATCACAAAGTCACATACAATGGGTCAAGATAACATATCAATATTTTTCTATCATGTTTGTGTTTTTTAGCTTTGGGATTAATAACAAAATTCAGTTTTCTTTATTCATTTATATTTAAAAAATTAAATTAATCATTGAAATAAGATGCATTATCAAAAGTACTAAAAATGATAAAATATATTGGAGTGAAAAATAACGAAATATTGACTGAGCGAATATACAAATTAGAAGTGCAAGGTGTACATGGGACCGAGGCAGACTGAGGGAAACATGGCTGGATCAAGTGAACTAGACTTGAGAACTTAGGGACTGGGGACATTGGAAAGCATTCATCATCTTATTTAAGTGGCTATTGAGTATTCTCTGAACCTGACATGTTGGCACATATCCACAATGTCACTTCGTTCTTCGATATTTTACCATCAACACACTTTTCTCCTTTAAATTTAAGTGTTTTGTCCAGTGTCATTTCGTAAAACAGTGCAGTCTCATTACCGTTGAAAATGTCGTCAGGGGAATAGCCGCTGCAGATCTTTGGCGACTCCAAATTTAACCATTTAGAGGTTGTTTCTCGATTCACAGATTTTGCTTATACGCATATCTTCCCAACCATAATGTCGTGTCTTTTCTTCTGTTTGTCCAGCCATCCCTCCGAACACACAAATTCTTGTTTATTATCCAATAACGTTGCCAACTGCTCAGCTTTGCTCTTCAACGCAGACCTATTAACAGCAACTCCTGAAGTCCGCTGAATGGTGAACCATTGCAGCAATGCTTGGTCAATGTCATCTCTATCAGCCATACAAAGTTTTTTTGTTTGAGATCTGTTTTTTCTCATTTTTTAGTAAATTTCTAACTGTTGATTTACTCAAATCATACTTTCTACACGTGTCTGCTTGCGAAAGACCACGTTCAATCTCGCCGACGATTTGCCTTATCTTGCAAACAAAACACTTTATGTTTTGACATAATGTTAGCTGTACAAGTCTCTCGCTAAACTGATAAAAACAGTCAAACTTGAATTGCTTTACGTGCCAAATTTTATCTGCTCGTTCCCGACACGGGCTAGACCTAATATTTGTATAGATATCTATGCATAAAAAGTTTTCCTATGAAAACATAGATACCGCAAACAGCATCGAAACACAAAAATTCAAAATAAATGTGTACATTAAGCGGTTAATTATTGGAAATTCCCATGAAATTCAGTTTGAAAGTTCACTATAGCCGAGGTTGGAAGTTCACTATACTGCCCTCATAAGTAAAAACGCTGCTAATGGCAAAAGTTAAGTTTTGAGAAAACTGCACTTTTATGTTTTTCATTGCTGCTTAAAAATGTTGTGATTCATAAACAAAAAAGCAGTAAAACGTGATTTATAAGCAAAAACGTAGCAAATGCATAGGCACCTGCTGTCTTTTTGCTTATGAATCACATTTTATTGTTTTTTTGCTTAGAAAAACCTAGTATTTTTTAAATTAAAAAATACGTTATGTCGATTTTTGTGTTGAAATAAATAGTTTTCTGTATTTTTTTTTATGGATTATGGTTCAGAATTTGATATGGAATATTGCCTCATACTTATTAGGTGTACAAATAAGTTTCCGCCGTTTTTTATAAAAAAATGGGCATTTATTGTGAAAGAACGGAATCTCATGTTTTATTCGAAGTAGTACCCATCGCTTGCCACTACTTTTCCCCATCTTTTTGTCAGCATACGAATACCGCGTCAGTCATCATCATCATCTTTTGAGGCTATCCACGAATCGACTCAATTTTTGGTATCTTCATATGATGTGAAGTGCTGCTCAGACAGGCCATGCGTCATCGATCAAAACAAGTGGTAATCAGAAGGAGCAATGTCTGGTGAATACAGCGGGTGGGGTAAAACTTCTCAATTGAGTGTTTCCAAATAGGTTTTGACCGATGCCGCAACATGTGGACTAGCATTTTCATGCAGGAGAATAATTTTGTCGTGTCTGGCGTAGTAGTGGGCGCGCTTTTCCTCGAGTGCTCGACTCAATCTCATCAATTATGTTCGGTAGACAGCCCCAGCAATGGTTTCATTCGGTTTGAGCAACTCATAATACACGACACCAAGCTGATCCCACCAAATACACAACAAGAGTTTTTTTCCATGAATATTTGGCTTAGCCGTAGATGTTGAAGCATGACCAGGGGATCCCCATGATTTCTTCCTTTTTGGATTATCATAATGGATGCATTTTTCATCACCAGTGACTATATGGTGCAGAAAACCCTTTCGTTTATGCCTGGCAAGCAGCATTTCACATGTGGAAAATTGGCATTCAAAGTTTCTCCGTGTCAGTTCATATGAATCCCAATTTCTTTGTTTTTGAATCATTCCCAATGATTTCAACCCATGTGAAATTGCTTGTTGAGTCACTCCTAATGTAAGTGCAAGTTCTTCTTGCGTTTGGCACGAATCTTGATCCAATAATACTTCCAATTCCGCGTCTTCGTACACTTTCGGCCTTCCGCTACGTTCTTTGTCTTCGATGTCAAATTCACCGTTCTTAAACTTTTGAAACCACTCACGACAACTTCTCTCACTTAAGGCAGCCTCACCATATGCTTCTACAAGCAATCGATGCGCCTCAGCTGCAGATTTCTTCAAATTGAAGAAGTAAATCAAAAGTTCCCGCAAATGACGCTTATTCGGCTCAAAACTTGACATTTTCGAACACAAAAAAATATGTTATACTGATAAAAATTCACTAATATTTCAAGGTCATGTTGTTGACAGATGTCCAGCCTTACGATAATGACATTTTACATCTGACAATTTTAACCATAACTTACTGGTGGCGCCAACTTTTGTCAAACGGCGGTGACTTATTTGTACACCCAATAGTTACTATACATTTCTGATTTTTTTCCCGTTAGCTGTGTTTTTGCTTATGACAGCAATATAAGAGAGGATTTTTCCATATATTTTTAATATATGAAGATGGGACCGAAGATTTAGGTTCACTTTAACTGAAAGTTCACTATTACCGAGTTCACTATAACCGGAGTTGACTGTATTTATAAGATTTTTCGGTTTTCCTGTGCAATACAATACTTATCAAAATTAGGTTGTTAGATTTTATTCTCTTTCAATATAATATAAAATTCTTGATCAAAGATACGGATTAATATTCTTACAAAAAATAATATGAATAATATTTCAATTTTTATTTCTCAGTTTTTCCTTTTTCAAGAAGCAATCAATTTTTTATGATCTTTGACATTTGCCGCTAAAGTTTTCCTGTTATTTTGATGACTATTATACCTGTTAGCTCGTACGTCACACTTTTCTACTTATATTACTCTTATTTTATTTTTCCGAAGGACAATTTTATATAACCCCGTTTAGAGAGCAAACTCTCCTCGTGGATGCTTTGACTCGGGAGGATATTAAACAAATAACATCTGGCAGCTATGGCAGCGCCCTAGCGAAACATGTAAAACACTTTCTTTGTATAATTTGAGTAATTATATGGTTTGATTGTATATTGAACCCCAACAATTTTTAATAGGTTATTTATTAAAAGAACAACACATTGTTCTGTGTAAAAATAGTGTTCATTTAAAAAAATAACGAGTTTATAAACTAAAAAAGTCACAGGTGACAAATACACACTGATGGTCATCATGTTATCTCCCTGTTGGGGTAGGTAGAGAGGACAGAGTACCAAATTTTCCTATCTCTACACATCCTTAGCCTCTTCTATATCCATATACATTCTCACAAATTTTCTACAATTTCTCTCGACTTTCTACGATTCCTTCATTCAGAATTTCATTCACTTAATCCAACCATACTTTCCGTGATCCACCTCTTACATACCTTCCACTCACATAAGCACTATCTGTCTGTTTTAAGTAAGTCTTTATTCATTCATTCGTTCCACACGCCCAAACCATCTCAGTATGCTCTTCTATATCTTACTCAACACATCAGCCTTAAGTTTACATACATCCCATATCATTTAATTCTGTATTATGTCATTCTTGGTCACTCCATGTATTCGTCTTAAAGTTTTTTCCTGGTCCATGTTTCACTTCCATACAGCAAACTTGGCACCAAAAAAATCTTTTTGTTGATTATCATCTTAGCAGACTACCATATGATACTATCCGCTTCAAATATTTATGTTTTAGTGCCTCATTGACGACCAAGGTCTGAGTGAATGTGATGGAACACAAGTAGCCTGAACGAGTGGACTTGTTCTTGCTAAATAATTAGTTGTAAGAATTGTTATCTAGTTATAGGTAGTGTTCATTATTTCTAAGAAATCATATATTAAGATTGTAAAAAATGAAAAATAAAATGACATGTAGGAAAATAAGATTAAGTAAGTTCATAAATAAGATTAGTTAAGTAATAAATATATAGGTAAAGCCTTGACAAATATTTGTACAATATTTTACTTTGTTTAATAAAAAATAAAAAACATTGGTGTATGGTGTAAGATGCACATCCGTTAAATCCTCTGGGAGCAATTAAAAATCATAGTTCTGGACCAACAATAGATAAAACATAAGTATTGTCTTTGAAAGTTATTTCAATTATTATTTGCATTTTTTTCAGTGGGTCATACCGCAAATTACGCAGTGGTCGTCGCACAACTCTACACCAAGGGTCAATGTCACGGAATTCACCCTTTTATTGTGCAACTTCGTGATGAAGAAACTCACATGCCATTGGCTGGGATAAAAGTTGGGGAAATCGGTACTAAACTTGGTATGAACGGTACCAACAATGGATATTTAGGATTCGACAATGTCAGAGTTCCCAGGGAGAACATGTTGATGAAAAATGCTCAAGTTCTTGAAGTAAGCTGAAAATTTGTGTTCTTACATTACATTTTTATTTATTAATATTTCTGAAACTATTTAGAGACCCAATGCAACTACATTTCAATATTGCATCTCTCAGATAGTGTGAACTAAAAAAATCCTCTAGAATGCTTTTCTGCCATCCGCCTGGCTACATCCCAAAGGAAGTATATTTCGTGTTATAGGCAGGGCCATCTTAGCCATTGTGCTGCAGCCTTAGGGCACCACTTGCCGGAGGGTGCCGCTTGCAACCTCACAAAGGTTTTTTATTTTTTATTTATTGACAGAATACGGAATGAAGTGATAAGGGATGATTGTGAATTTAAGACTGATATGTTAAGTAAGATGAAGAAGAGCATGGTGAAATGGTTTGGACTTGTGATACAAATGAATTAAGAAAGACTAACAAAACAGATATACAGTACAAATGTGAGTGGAAGGTGTGTGAGAGGAAGACCAAGGATAGTATTGTTGGATCAAGTGAACGATATTCTAAAGAAGGAAACATAGAAAGTCAGACAAATTGTAGAAGTTGTATGGACGTGGAAGAGGCTAAGGATATGTCGAGATATAAAAGTCTGGCGCTGTGTCCTCTACTTACCCCAACAATGACATGGCGTGATGGTATGTATGTAAAATTAAATGTAAAAAGTAAGAGAAATCGTAGGAGTTGTATGGATAAAGAGGTGAAAGTTGTGTGTCACAATATGACAAGTCTGGCACTCTCTCCTCTCTGCCTACCCCAAAAGGGAAACTGCATGATGGTATGTATGTATATATGCATATTTAAATTAACTCACTTCTCTTGTGATATTTAAAGTGATTGGATTCACTCCAAGGGCACTTCCTTCAATTTAATCTTTTAAGATTTATTATTCTGATGTATTGTTGTTTTTATCCTTTTAACCTTTCCTTCCCGGTGTTGGGTATCTTCTACACGTTGCTTCAAATAACCATCAATATCTCTATAAATATAATAAATACAAGGTTAAGATTCTAGGTATTCCTCCATAATATATTTACACATTGATTTAAAAAATAATATTAATAATAATCAGAATTTATCGACTACATCGTAAGTATTTTCTGAATATCGGAAACAAATTCGCATTTAAACGCTGTGAGTGCCTCGATCTTGGGTCTTGACGATAGGTGAAAAGTATGCGGGAAGCGCGACACTATATTCGCATCTCACTTTTGCATACGTCACTGAATAGCGAGGAGCGCAATTGTCTCCACCTCGCAAGTGTGAGCGACGCCCGAGTTAGCCCCCAACCCTGCCGCGCTGCAGTAGCTGTTGAGCTGGCAACGAGACTAGACCTACGCCCGTTCCGTGAGCGGTGCCAGATGGTTTTTTAATGTTTTCAGCAAATAAATCTCAATTATTATAATTTTTAACTTCAATTATAATTAATTAAGGGGATTATCTATGCATGTTCTTATTTTTCCGATTTAAAATCGCTAATTTTTGATTGCGTACTCACTACCCAACACCGTAACACGCGTATTAATTTTATCACCGTAAGGGAAGGGTTAAGATTGATTATACTGATGTATTGGTGTTTTTATCCTTTTAAGATTGATTATACTGATGTATTGGTGTTTTTATCAAAATTGTATAAAAACTCTTTATATTCACATAGGTTTCAAAGATTTTTTTGACTTTTTTTTTATGTATTCAATAATTGAAAAAAATCACTAAATCCTAAACTGAAGCATGAAAATATTCACAAAATTTGTTATTCCACGTGATAAGTGGAATAACAAATTAATAGTTAAATACGCTGAGTATTCCACAAAGTTAAAGCAGAAACCTTCGATAAATTTTAAGTACTTTTCATATTGTTTTAAATAATTTTTTGCGCTCATCAAAAATGATCAATGAAATTTTTTTATAAAAGGGGTATTCCCATTTCATGAGCCGAAAAATCGACGATTTTTAAGATTTTTTTTCAGTGAACGAATAATTTTTTTAATTTCGGTTTTTTTAGACATATTTATTTATCTTTTAAGAACATTTTCATAAAATTTCATGATAAAAAAAATAAGTCGAAAGTAAGGCCCGCCCATACATGGAGGGGGTCCATTATGCCCGTAATTGTGGCTGTTGTACAAGTCTGAAAATTAAAAAAAAAAATCTGTTTTACTCAGAAAGGATGTGGCTATAGCCGGTACTAGAATAATTAAAAAATTTAAAAAAATGGCGGCTTGTTGAAATTAAAAATTCATTTTTTCTCATTTTTTTGTCTTTAGAGGAGTGAAAAAAATCGAAAAAAATGAATCGATTGGAATAATTCTAGTACCGGCTATAGAGAAAGGTACAACAAAGAGAATAAGTACTTATTCATTAAAATCGGTTAATTAGTTTTGGAGTTATTATGGGTAATAGTTTAAAAAAAATGATTTTTCAGGAAACAAGTTTAAAGTTTCAAGTGCAATTTTTACACGAATTAAAGTAAATATTTTCAACTTACTGTTAATCAGCAATTCCAGGGCCATATAAACTTGTTTAAAAATCCCGACAAACTAAATATCAATTCATCATTCCAAGAAATCTTATTGGATGAGACTTCTTGGAAAATAAAATGAAAATTTCTTACTGGAAATGATTCAGAAAGGATTATAAAAAAAAAATCCAAATGAGAATACCAAATAAAAATTAAATAATTTTTCGCACTCATCCAAAATGATTTTGCACTCATCAAAAATTAAATTTGCCTGAAAAAATACCTAGTCTATGCTCTCAGACTATAGGATTTTTTTCACCTACATAGGTGGTTAAAATGAACACTTTCTCTGTGATTTTTTTTTTTTTTTTACATATTTCTAAGCTTAATCATAACTGTAACTCAGCTGTGAGTTTAGCTATGCTCATACCACTTTAGCCTTTACCGGTTCTTAACCAGCTAACAAAAAATTATCCTGTTTTTTTTAGAATGGAACATATATCAAATCTCCCAGCTCCAAGTTGACTTATGGAACGATGATGTTTGTTCGAGTTGTTTTGATTCAAGACATGGCCAATTATTTAGCTAAAGCTGTCACAATAGCCACCAGATATTCTGCAGTGAGGAGACAGTCACAACCTAAACCAGAGTAAGTAGTGGTTATGTAATTATTTCTATATTCATTCAGTAGTCTATTGGTCTCCATTCCATGCGGTTTCCACTCTACATATTACCATATAAAATAATCCATTGGGCTCCACTCCACATATTACCTAATAAAATAATCCATTGGTCTCCACTCCACATATTACCATAAAAAATAATCCATTGGTCTCCACTCCACATATTACCATAAAAAATAATACATTGGTCTCCACTCCACATATTACCATAAAAAATAATCCGTTAGTTTCCACTCCACATATTACCTAATAAAATATTACATTGGTCTCCACTTCATATATTACCATATAAAATAGTCCATTGGTATCCACTCCACATATTACCTAATAAAATAATCCATTGGTCTCCACTCCACAATAAAATAATCCATTGGTCTCCATTCCATATATTACCTTAAAAAATAATCCATTGGTCTTGTTGTTATTTTTGTGTTTAATGTGGTCTTTAAATATTTTCTTGAACTTTATTTTAATTTTTCAAAATGAATTTTTCGTTTGTTTATCCTCAATTAGCATTAACATAACAGTTTTATAACAGTTAAGAAGCATTATAAAAAAACTATGAAACTGTGCATGGCATGGATTAATTGTATAGTAAACAAATAAAATCAAACATGATATCATAACTTTTATTTTTCATAAATAGAAAAACCCTGGTTATTCAATATTTATAAAGATTCATGTGTGAAGGAACTACGGAGGTCAATTGGTGGCATACAAATGTCGAATGGGCACGTATGCAGATGACATGGTAGTGTTGGCGAAGAGTCAAGGTGGGTCGCAGAGTTTGATAAGTAAATTGTATGAGAGATGCGAAGAGAAAGATCTGAGAGTGAATTCGAATTAATTGTGATAGAAAAGTGTGAAAGGAAAAGTAAATGCGATATATGGGTGAATAATGAAAGATTGGAGCAAGTTGAAGAATTCTGTTATTTAGGCAGTATTTTCTTAGATGATTAAGAGGGATATTGAACGGCGTGTAGCGATAGGAAACAAAGTCAATGGGGCACTAAAACATATATACTCGAACCGGACAGTATCAAAATTTAATTTAATTTATTAAGATGTTAATTCACAGTGGAATTTTGGTGCCAACTTTGATGTAAGGGAGTGAAACGTGGACGTGGGAAAAAACTGAAAGGAGCCGAACAAATGCTGTAGAATAGCGTGCTTTGAAAAGAATACATGAAGTGACAATGTATGACAGAATATAGTATGAGTGAACTTAAGGCTGATATGTTAAGTATAGTAAGTAAAATGAAGAAGAGCATGCTGAGATGGTTTGGGTATATGGAACGAATGAATGAAGAAATGTGTATTGCGCAAATGGGGGTGGAAGGCATGTGAGAAGAAGACCAAAGAAAGTTATGTTGGATCAAGTGATATTCTGAAAAAAAGAAATGTAGAAATTCAACGAAATTGTATGGATGTACAAGAGATTAAGGATGTGTGTGTTGAGATAGGAAAGTCTGGCATTCCGTCCTCTCTGCTACCCCGACAGGGAAATGACGTGATTGATGGTATGTAATAAAACTAATTAGAATTGAATGATTTCTTTTTGTGTTACTGTAAGTTACTATATTCGAGTATGTGTTATATTAAAGCTTTCTGATTTTAAAATCAGTAACTAATTTTGATTAACTTTACACGTTTAAGACTTCTTTCACTAGATTATTGATGGTCGAGAGGATGAGAAATGATAAAATTCAAATATTGAGGTATTTCAGGCAGAAAGCATTCAGTTGATCAAAAGGTTTGAAGTACGAGGCGTATCCAGAAAGTAAGTGTACTGAGGCTCTCACGACCGGATGGATTTTATTTTCGACATGTTGGCTACACTTCCGTGTAGCCTGACCCTTCCCCTTCGCAACGAGACCGGTTCGAGGTCAGTACGTTGAGAAGTGTCGACGCGACAACACGTTTTGTGAAAAATGTCAACCCAATCTCCCGCCAAGTGCGAAATTTTGTAAAAAGGCAAGAGTTTTTGAGGCGCTGCAAACTCCATGGAGATGAATTTCTCCGCTCCATCGTTACTGGAGATGAAACTTGGGTTGCACACTACATGTCTGAAACCAAAAGGCACTCTCAACAGTGGCGTCACCCCTCTTCACCCTCCGCCAAAAAGTTCAAAACCACAATTTCAGCCAAGAAAATCATGGCATCTGTGTTTTGGGACTGTCAAGGCATAATTTTAATTGAATATATGCCTCAAGGGGAGACCATCAACTCTGCAAGATACTGTGAGACCCTAAAAAAATTGCGGAGGGCGATTCAGAACAAGAGGAGAGGCATGCTGACAAAGGGAGTCTGCCTGCTGCACGACAATGCCAGACCACACACGGCCAATGCCACGAAGGAACTGCTCGCCTCGTTTAAATGGGATGTCCTGAACCATCCCGCGCATTCCCCTGACCTAGCACCTTCAGATTACTATCTCTTTACCTCCCTGAAGCTGTACATGGGTGGAAAAAGGTTTTCAACCGACGAGGAGCTAAAGGAGGAGGTGTAGAAGTGGACGGAGGAGTTGGCGGGAAACTACTTCGAGGAAGGCATCAAAAAGTTGATGCCCCGCTTCACCACCTGCATTGAGAGGAATGGCGACTATGTCGAAAAATAGCTTACATATGTACTACGGTAACCACGTAATTTTTTTGTTTAAATAAAAAAAATTGTAACCTACAAAAATTCAGTACACTTACTTTCTGGATATGCCTCGTATATCGTTTGCCTAACTATAAGAACACGTAACTCCATATTAGTAACTTTACAGGAGAGAGCAAAAACGTCACAGTTTGTCCTATGTAAACTTAAACATTGTTTTTTAAATATATCTGATTGATAAATGTCAATTCTTTATCAATCAGATATATTTAAAAAAACAATATTTAAGTTTACATAGGACAAACTGTGACGTTTTTTCTCTCTCCTGTAAAGTTACTCATATGGAGTTATGTGTTCTTATAGTTAGGCCAACAATATGTATTCTGATTTGTATTAAGGTAAATTTTTAATGATATCAATATCCTTAATCATGTTGATGGTTTTCATTTTTCCACAGTCAACCTGAGCCACAAATTTTGGACTATGTAACCCAACAGTACAAGCTGTTCCCCAACATAGCAACGTGTTACGCTTTCCGGTTGACTGCCAACTGGCTTTGGGACCACTACAATAATGTGTCTTCGGAATTGGATGCTGGGGATTTGGACAGACTTCCAGAGGTTGGTTTTTCTTCATGTATATTATTTGTAGAGAAATAAGAAATTATAAATATATTGTGTTTATTATTTTTATCAGAAAGGAATGTTTCATATTATGCACTCTGACTGCCACATTTCATGTTAATTAGATAACTTTGATTTAAAAATTGCATAATAAATAGACATTGTTTAAAAACAAACTTTTACTATTTATCTGATATAGAAAGAGCGGTCAATGTGTAGAAAACCAACTTGTCATATATAAATATTTTCATAGTTCAATTCTAAAAACCCATTTTTTTAAATAGAGTCATCAAATTTTAATGATTATTTATTGGAAATTTAGATCTTTTTAATGATTATCCATTGGAAATTTAGATCTTTTTCGGGGTGCCGGGGACAAAGATGCCTACTCTCAGGTGATATTCAACATTGGGGGGACCTGACATGACACTGGGAAGAAGATGTAGGAAGAGATTGTCACTTGGCAATAAACCTGTCATATTATACACTGTACAATGAAGTGTTAAATAAAAAAATATTGTAATTCGTGGAATAAGCCTATTACAATCATATTCATTTATCCTTTCTTTCATATAAAAACTTATTTTTTCTTATTTCACTGTTCTATCTTCAAGTTGCATGCCGTAGCGTGCTGCTTGAAGGCAGTGTGCACTGCGGACGCTGCACAGGCTGTAGAGACCTGTCGCTTAGCCTGTGGGGGCCACGGTTACATGGCTTGTAGCAACTTGCCCGCCATGTACGGACTGGTCACGGCAGCCTGCACTTACGAAGGAGAGAACACTGTGCTGCTATTGCAAACTGCAAGGTATGTGATGTAACCATTGTCATCGTTCGAATCGAATATTTTTTCCACTTGGATATCAAAATCTATAAAGCAAAGTATCATCCACATGAACCTGAGATACCATGATTAATTCTAATATACAATGAAAAATAGTTCCTAATTATTATTTTATATCTATAAACAGGATAATTGAATAATCACACGGATTTTTTCTAATCTTAAATTTTTGAACATTTTTTTTATAAAATTTCTAAACAGTTCAATTTTATCCCTTTGTTTATTAAATTTTGAACACATCGAAGTAGCTACTGGATTTATTTTTTTAGAAATAAGTGCATAGATGTGCTAAAAAAAAACGTGCATTCCGGTGCTGTGTATTCAATACACATGTAAAAATGAGCTATTTAAAATCAGGAAAATAAGAATATTCATAGCCAATCGCTTAAATTAATTCAATTTGAAGTCAAAAATGACAATAATTGAAATTTGATTGCTGAAAACATCGGCCGACGTTCACAAAACGGGCGAAGAGACCACCTCAAACGAATGCCCGGGAGCTACTGAAGCGAGCGAACTGAGATTCTATTTCTTACGTTTCCATATACCGAAGTAGAGTGAGAGTGAAATGTGAATAGCGTCGCTTCTCACCCATAGCGGTTTTTTAGAATGAATATACCTATGTCACACACTGGTACACGTTTGATTGTATTGGTGAATTTATTGCCGATTTTCACAAAATATCTCTAATGTGGCTGATAAGTGCTAATTATTATTTTTTCATTCAATGCGTAAGTATATTACGGAGGAATACCTAAAATCCGAACCCGGTATTTATTATATTTATAGAGATATTAAATTTTTTTAGAAGCAATGTGCACTAGTTACACATCACAGGGAAGGAAGGGTTAAAAAAAAAATCTTCATGGCACAACTTCACTTGCCAACTGAATTGACTTTGGAAGTGCGAAAGAATCCTCGACTATGAGGCCCAGCAACGAGTATGAACCATTAAACATCAGAAATTAAATTGGATTTTTCTGTATGTATGTTTGAGCCATTAAATGTCAATAATGAAATTGAACTTTTCTTTATGTAGTATGAAACATTAAACATCAGAAATGAAATTGTTTTTTTTTGTGTTTCTGTATGTATGTATAAGCTATTAAACTTCAGAAATGTAATTGGACTTTTCTGTATTTCAAGGTATCTCATCAAAGCATGGCATCAAGCGCAGAGTGGCTCTGTGATGACCCCCACCGTCAGCTATTTCACCCAGGCCCTGAAGAAGAAGTATTCCGGCTGGAGCACCTCACTTAAAGGCATCATCGAGGGTTTCCAAATCATGGCTGCAGGGTATGCCATAGATCTATTGTACTCAATAAATTTATAGTTATAATCATACTAGTAACATCTGATTTACTGCGCTTAGAACTTATGGATATTTTGAATTACTCCAATTCTATTGGGTGTACAAATAAGTCACCGCCGTTTGACAAAAGTTGGCGCCACCAGTAAGTTATGGTTAAAATTGTCAGATGTAAAATGTCATTATCGTAAGGTTGGACATCTGTCAACAACATGACCTTGAAATATTAGTGAATTTTTATCAGTATAACATATTTTTTTGTGTTCGAAAATGTCAAGTTTTGAGCCGAATAAGCGTCATTTGCGGGAACTTTTGATTTACTTCATCAATTTGAAGAAATCTGCAGCTGAGGCGCATCGATTGCTTGTAGAAGCATATGGTGAGGCTGCCTTAAGTGAGAGAAGTTGTCGTGAGTGGTTTCAAAAGTTTAAGAACGGTGAATTTGACATCGAAGACAAAGAACGTAGCGGAAGGCCGAAAGTGTACGAAGACGCGGAATTGGAAGTATTATTGGATCAAGATTCGTGCCAAACGCAAGAAGAACTTGCACTTACATTAGGAGTGACTCAACAAGCAATTTCACATGGGTTGAAATCATTGGGAATGATTCAAAAACAAAGAAATTGGGATTCATATGAACTGACACGGAGAAACTTTGAATGCCAATTTTCCACATGTGAAATGCTGCTTGCCAGGCATAAACGAAAGGGTTTTCTGCACCATATAGTCACTGGTGATGAAAAATGCATCCATTATGATAATCCAAAAAGGAAGAAATCATGGGGATCCCCTGGTCATGCTTCAACATCTACGGCTAAGCCAAATATTCATGGAAAAAAACTCTTGTTGTGTATTTGGTGGGATCAGCTTGGTGTCGTGTATTATGAGTTGCTCAAACCGAATGAAACCATTGCTGGGGCTGTCTACCGAACATAATTGATGAGATTGAGTCGAGCACTCGAGGAAAAGCGCGCCCACTACTACGCCAGACACGACAAAATTATTCTCCTGCATGATAATGCTAGTCCACATGTTGCGGCACCGGTCAAAACCTATTTGGAAACACTCAATTGAGAAGTTTTACCCCACCCGCTGTATTCACCAGACATTGCTCCTTCTGATTACCACTTGTTTTGATCGATGACGCATGGCCTGTCTGAGCAGCACTTCACATCATATGAAGATACCAAAAATTGAGTCGATTCGTGGATAGCCTCAAAAGATGATGATGATGACTGACGCGGTATTCGTATGCTGACAGAAAGATGGGGAAAAGTAGTGGCAAGCGATGGGTACTACTTCGAATAAAACATGAGGTTCCGTTCTTTCACAATAAATGCCCATTTTTTTTATAAAAAACGGCGGAAACTTATTTGTACACCTAATACTTAGTTCTAGAACTTGGACTTTTATTTTCATTTGTTCAGTTTTCAGTATATCCACATTGTTATGGGTCCTTGGCCCAATTATCTAACCTTCGGGTTAAGAGGCACTTAAATTATAGTTTGTTATTATACGTGTTGGTAATACATAAACCTCATAATACTATTTTTGATGAACTAAACCAGACTGAGGGGATCCTTTTTGGAAGAACAACGAAAGTCTTGAAAAACTGGTGATGGAAAGTGTCTTATAATATTGTATAATTGCCACGGTATGATACTGGCGTTTAGCGGCTGTTGCTGTCAAATATTGAGAAAGCTTGTTCGTATACTCACATAAAATTTATTTAGTATTTCATCTCTTAAAATCTTTAATTCAATAAAAACTTAATATGAATTAACTTTGTTTTTTTAATTATATTTGCTCGAGTATCCCCCAATTTCCATTCCATGGATAATTGGCGCTCTACTGTATGTGCGAAACTATATAATTTCTAAAAAAATTGTTATTTTTATTGCATATCAATATCAATTAAAATTTCAATTCCAGAAAAATTGCAATAGCTGCTAAGAATATTGAAAAAAGAGTCAAGAGTGGAATGGATCATGAAGATGCCTGGAACATGACTTCTATTCAGCTGGTAGCTGCTGCAGAGGTATGTGTAATTAATTAACAACATTCAATTAAGTTATTAATCTGTCCTCTCTGCCTAGCCATAATGTTTGTTTATTATCTTATTAATGATATAGTAATAATAGGCCAATTTATATAGCTCTGTTTAGAGAGCAGACTCTTCTTAACACGTTCCGTGCCGCAGTACATTTTGAGAAAATAAGTACCTGCGCCACTAAACAAATTATAGTTTATATTATGTAAACATATATAGGCTTCATAAATAATGATTTATTTTTAAAAATAAACTGATTTTAGGTGATATTGTGAGCGTAGGTCACCGGTGACCTACGCGGCGTCGTACGGTAATAAATGTATATACAACATAAACTTTTGTAGTCGAAACAAATTGTAGCATGCCTAATTTATTACTTATTATATTTTTTAATTATTTATGTAAAATGCTATAGTGTTACGCCATAACATAATAATCTCTTATGATTACTGAGACAATAGCTCCAAAAAAAAGGGTCACAATGTTGCATAGACAATGCACCCTCATAAATTTCCAGAGTGTGACAAATGGGTGGTCCCATTCATTATGTTATCCCTGGAATCTCTTCTATACCCCCTAGCCTAATTGTAGAGGCTAGTTTATCCTTGAAAAAAATAAACCGTAATAGCTTGCTCATGTACACCTGGAGGTTTATTAAAAATAATTGCATTTTCAAACAAAATTTTGGAAGTTTTTATGTGCATTATATTCAGGGGCGCCGTATAGGTCACATTCAATGTTAAAATTCGTAGTAAATGTGACCGCTGGCGCACTGGGACTGTTTATAAAAAAAAAAACACGTAGGTCACCGGTGACCTATGTGGCGCCCTGGTCAAAAACATGGTAGGTCACCGGTGACCTACGCGGCGCGGAACGTGTTAAGGGCACTGGGACTCTAAGCCACTATTATTGACAGTTTAAAAATATTACAAAACAAATACATAGAAGTTGAGTGTAAAGATATGAAGGTAGTGATTGCGGCCGTTAGATTAGATACTTCCCCGCATTTGCATATGTTCAGAAAAACATATTTGGAAGACGGACTTAAGCAAAACCGTTGTTGGTCTTCAGATATGTTATAGTAACACATTATTCGGCTTTAGGTGTAGTGACTTTAGGATGCACTTAAAGACCTCCCAAAAAGTGTTATCTTCAAGTGATTTCTTAAGCTGTACACACCACCCATATCTTTAAAACTAAGAGGCAGACCATCCCATGCCACAGAACCAGCAACGAACGGCAAAAGCTTTGTTATTTTGTATTTTATTTGTTATAAATTACAGTTTTTATTATTTAGCTTTGGAGAAATTAGAAGTTGAAGAATCTTGTAGTCTATCAGGTCTGTAAATATGAAACCGGATTTTTTTTTATAGAAAATACACGTTTATTGTATGAAAATGGTAAAAAATATTTTATTTAAAGTATTGCCCATCGCTAGCTACACATTTTTCCCATCTCTCTGGCAATTTGTGGATGCCACGCCAAAAAAACTGTTGCTCTTTTGAGGCAAACCAATCATCGAGCCATTTTCGTAAGAAGTGAATCGCTGCTCAGCAAGTGCATGTCCCATCGATGTAAATAAGTAGTAATCGGATGGAGCCAAGTCCGGTGAGTAAGCCGCATGCGAAAGTATTTGTCAACTAAACGCCTCAATCGTTTTCTTGACCGGTTTTGATGTGTGCGATGGTGCATTATCATGAAGCAAAATTACTTTGTGTTGCCTCTTTTGAAATTCTGGTCGTTTTTTACGCAATGCTTGGTTCAAATCCAAAATTTGTTGTTGGTAGCGTTCAGTATTAACAGTTTCGCCAGGTTTTAGCAGCTCATAATATATAACATCCTTCTGATCCCACCAAACGCAAAGCATTGTCTTCCGTCCATAGCGATTTGGCCTTGCAGTCGATGTTGCTGGTTTGCTTGGAGTTACCCATGATCGTTTACGCTTGGGATTCTCGAAATATATCCATTTTTCATCACCAGTCACAATTCAATGAAGAAATTATTTTCTTTTGTACCTGGCGAGCAGAATTTCGCAAGTGATTTTCAGTTTTCCTGTTGTCTTTCATTCAGTTCATGTGGAACCCATTTTCCCACCTTCTGGATCTT
Source organism: Odontocerum albicorne (assembly GCA_949825065.1). NCBI lineage: Eukaryota > Metazoa > Arthropoda > Insecta > Trichoptera > Odontoceridae > Odontocerum > Odontocerum albicorne. Next base: position 52,084,407 of record OX463839.1, read on the forward strand.
TCCCATGGCTTTCAAACTATGGAGATGGTTTCTCGTGTCACATTTAATTGATCTGCGAATTGTTGTTGCGTTTGAGCGTCATCCTCATCCAACAATGCTTGCGATTCGGCGTCTTCAAACTTTCTTGGTTGTCTTCCACATTCTTCGTTTCTCACATCAAAATCGCCACTTTTGAATTTTTTAAACCACTCAAAGCACTGTAATTTATTAAGAGGATGCTCACTGTAAGCATTCGATGCGATTCTGCAGCAGTTTTCTTCAAATGGTAACAGAAAATCAATGCTGTCCGCAAATCGTAGTTTTCAGGCACAAAAACAGACATGTTCAATGCTATGGAAACATATGTAGTTGTATTAAACTTGTATTGTTGTGAGTTAAAAGTCTTTGACAAATGTAAACACAAGGAAAAGGCACCAATGACGCGGTTTGACAGTCACTACATTGACAACTAGAGCCATCTATGAGCGAATTCCGGTTTCATATTGACATACGTGGCATATAAAGAAATTTTTGTCATTCACACTACATTTCAAAAAGATCAACATATTCCTCCATGTTTACTTTCAAATCTTCTTAGTTGTGTTCATGGCTGAGCACCATGTTTTCTGAAATGAGCAGATGATTTACCTCCACTTTTCCAGGTCTTGAGTCATGATGAGTGCAGCACTCAATGAGGAACTGGTCATTTCTTTGATTTGGTCTATTTACCTTGGTGGAGGTCGTCCTCTTGTTCGCTACCCCTCAACACTTCCAGTCACTGTTAGCTTCTCCAAACTGTTCATCTCTTCCAGTGACATGTCCGAAGTATTACAGTATTCTCTTCCTGTATGTCATTAACAGAAGACCAAATTGATGCATCTTACAGTCCATGAAATGCGAAGGATTCAACGCCAACACTACATCTCGAAAAGATTCAGTATATATCTTTTCTTTTTCCTCAGGATCCATGTTTCTACTCCATAAAGTATTATGGAGAAAATCATAGTTATCAATGTATGAATTTTGGTGTTGAGTAGTATAGACCTATTTTTCTATCTTTATAAGTTCTTCCTTGGTAGATACATTTTCAAATAATACCTTCAAATAGTGAAGTATCCAAATTTTGACTTTTTATTTTTCTAGGCTCATTGCAGATGTCTTATGATTGAAAAATTCAGCGAGCAGATGACCATAATGGTTGCCAAGGCATCACCATCGTTGAAAGAAGTTATGATGGCTTTTGTGGAACTTTATGCTGTATACTGGACTCTCAAATGTTCTGGAGATCTTTTGAGGGTAATTTCTTTATTATAATTGAAGACTTCATTATAAAATAGGTTAAGTTCTTCATTATAATTTAAGGCTATATTATATAATCGAGTGTAAATTCTTAATTATAATTGAAAATATTAATCTTCTTCGTTAAAACTTGACTATTTTAAAAATATCAATCACTCGTGTCACAATATTAATTACGAAATAATTAAGTGATTATATATTAATCTATCTCCAAAAACTTTTATCGATTAAAGGATTTTTTATAATGTTTCTGTAGATATCATTGTATTTAATATGAAAAATTGCTTTGGATTATTAGTATCTATACTCGTACAGAGATTTCAGAGATAATAGCATAACAAATACTTGGATAACTTTTCTTTTGCTGTTTTAATTTGTTTTATAAAATATTGATTAATGTAAACTAAAATATATTTAGTTAAATATACATTAAAAAAACATGTACCTATTTATTTAAATTGAAGTACAGATCTGTTCTCTCTATCTACCCTAAATACAGATATGGTATAATAGTGATGATGATGATGGAAATGTTATTGTTATTTGTCTGCCCTTTACAATTCAATTCAACTTGAACACAGAAGACAACAATACTTCAGGTTTACCAAAACTTCATCATAAAAATAATTTAAAAACCCTTCTGCTTCGTATCCCACAGCGGAACTATTTAGGGAGTATCAGGCCCTTAATATAGCTAACTTACACTACAAATCTATTCTCTGGCACTATCATTTAGAAAAAATAAAATAAAAACTCAACAAAGACACAACACGCATGGCAACTCACCAAATATTTACCATCCTTAGAGTTAGAACATCCAGTTTTTTAAGAAAGGCAATATGCCTATTTAGACATTGTGAAAAAGGCTATTGATTACTCCAAAATTATAAAGAACACCAAGGGTTGACTCACGTGATACATACTTATAATTAGGTCTCATAACTTATCAAGTTGATGAAAGTTCATGATAGAGGTATTCAATGATTAATCAACAATGGTAAAAAGCATCAATCTATTATTTTAATGTTTATCATATATGTCGTCAGTGAGATACAAGCAAAAACTAAGTTTAATTATCTATAAGCTTTTTTTTTTTAAATTTAATCTGGCGAGTTTATTGCCATGTGGCAATCTCTTCAAAGTTTACTGGGGACACGACAAATGAAAGGCAACAAACCTAAATTCATATGTCTATTTATGTCCGCAGTGAGATACAGGCAAAAACCTGGTTTACTGGGGACACGGAAAATGACAACAAACCAAAAATGACAAAAAAAGGCAACAAACCCAGATCAATTAAAATTGTGTGTCCAAATTAAATTACCTGTTGTTTTTTCGCAAATTATGTATATTTCTTGTCATGTGTAAAATACATAAAAATAAATAAATAGTCGTTATTCCAAGGTATGAAAATAGTCAAATAAATGCAGCAGAAATACATGTGGTCAGAAAATATGTAATGTTGTACTATATGTTGCACTATACTTTCTGCGTTGTACCGTACATTGATATTCTCAAGCATTATATATTTTGTTTTATAATTGTTACTCTGATATGTAAAGGACATTTATTTTTGTCAATTAATAAATATGTCAACGTATGACAGACTAAGAAATTTTATTATTGAGAATGAAAATGAACTGAATTCCGATGCGTAGTACGAGGCATATCCAGAAAGTAAGTGTACTGAATATTTGTAGGCTACAATTTTTTTTATTTAAACAAAAAAATTATGTGGTTACCGTAGTACATATGTAAGCTATTTTTCGACATAGTCGCCATTCCTCTCAATGCAGGTGGTGAAGCGGGGTATCAACTTTTTGATGCCTTCCTCGAAGTAGTTTCCCGCCAACCCCTCCGTCCACTTCTCCACCTCTTCCTTTACCTCCTCGTCGGTTGAAAACCTTTTTCCACCCATGTGCAGCTTCAAGGAGGTAAAGAGATAGTAATCTGAAGGTGCTAGGTCAGGGGAATGCGCGGGATGGTTCAGGACATCCCATTTAAACGAGGCGAGCAGTTCCGTCTGGCATTGTCGTGCAACAGGCAGACTCCCTTTGTCAGCATGCCTCTCCTCTTGTTCTGAATCGCCCTCCGCAATTTTTTTAGGGTCTCACAGTATCTTGCAGAGTTGATGGTCTCCCCTTGAGGCATATATCCAATTAAAATTATGCCTTGACAGTCCCAAAACACGGATGCCATGATTTTTTTGGCTGAAATTGTGGTTTTGAACTTTTTGGCGGAGGGTGAAGAGGTGTGACATCTCTGTTGAGACTGCCTTTTGGTTTCAGGCGTGTAGTGTGCAACCCATGTTTCATCTCCAGTAACGATGGAGCGGAGAAATTCATCTCCATGGAGTTTGCAGTGCCTCAAAAACTCTTGCCCGGCCTCCAGTCGATTCAACTTGGCGGGAGATGGGGTTGACATTTTTCACGAAACGTGTTGTCGCGTTGACACTTCTCAACGTACTGACCTCGAACCGGTCTCGTTGCGGAGGGGAAGGGTCAGGCTACACGGAAGTGTAGCCAACATGTCGAAAATAAAATCCATCCGGTCGTGACAGCCTCAGTACACTTACTTTCTGGATACGCCTCGTAGATTGAAAAAGGGCGTGCCGAGATGATTTGGTCTTTTAGACTAGTGTGATCTGAGATCGATGATAGAACAAATCTGAGAAAGTGTGTTTGGACTAAGTGAATGTTATTCTTTATCATATGTATATATACAAAATTACTTGCCATGTAAATAAATAAATAAAAGGTTGCCTTTAAAATGCTCTCTGATCAAAAATTATCTTGTGAAGAAAATATTTCAACTTTGTTTATTTTCCAGTTTACATCAATATCAGAAAAGGACATTGAAGCCTTGCAATTGTGGCTTGAGGATATTCTCACCAAGATTCGACCCAATGCAGTTGGAGCTGTGGACGGATTTGACATTCGTGATGAGGTAATCAATAAAATCATAAATATTAGTTGCTATATAAAATGCTGCAAATTACTGCACCTGATTATCCAAGGCAAAATAGAAGGCCGAAGAGGTGTTGGCAGGAGGCAAATCTCCTGGCTTCGCAATATACGTGTTTGGACTGGCATAAGGGGCATTTGAGATATTTTTCAGGGTGCCGGGGACAAACTCACAGGTGATATTCGACATTGGGGGGACCTGACTTGACACTGGGAACAAGAAAAAGAATATAAAATGCAGTGTTTAGGCCTGAGCTGGCATACAGAATTAGGTCAATGTACCAAAATAAATATTTTTTTGCCATAAACATTGGGAATGCATATTGCATATGATATTTATTAGAGTATTTTTTCCTTCACGTTTGTTGTATACAGTACAACCTGGTAGGCTTATTGTTATGTGGCAATCTCTTCCAACCAATGAGAAAGATGTTGTAATTTGTTTTTATCAAACACTGTTTATTCCACTTTTTGTAGCGGTATTACCCTACCAGTTTCAAGGTTTTCATCTCATCCTCAGCGGAGCACAAACATTTAGTCTTGTTTGTGCTCCGCTGAAGATGTGAAAGCCTTGAAACCGGTAGGGTTATACCGTTACAAAAAGTGGAATAAACAGTGTTTGATAAAAACAAATTACAATGTCTTTAAACCTCCACAATGCTAATTAATGCCTTAATTATAAATAATAAAATGAAAAAGATGTTAAAGAGATTTGAGTGAAAACCAGACTGGAATCCTTTTTAAATAAATTAAGGTTCCAACGAGAATGGAATCTGCAACCTCCGGATTGGGAGACAAGCGTCTAACCATCTATTGTTTATTGAATATTAATAAATGGTATGAAATAAACTACTATAATGCATATAATATATATTGTATTCCATAACTGCAATACAATTTACAGGGCTTATTGCTATATTTGCAATATCTTCCAACCAAATTTTGCAATTATTATGAAAAAGAAGATAGTTTTATTTGGTCATTATCGGAAAAAATTAAACTTAAGTGTTCTTCAACTTGCATGGACCCAAAAGTTATTTGAACTTATCGACACATTCTGGGTGTAAACTTCAAGTCATAATTTGAAGATTAAGACATATATCGTACAGTTGATGCTAAAAGTTCGTAATTTGCAAAACATGTTTTAGAAGTATGCCGGTTTTAAATTTTTTTATATGTATTGTATTCTTGCAAATTTCTACTATTTTTTTATTTTACCTAACCTACTATTTTGAACTGGAATAGCAAAGAAATGCTACGTCAAAGCTGGAAAATATGTGGTAGAGCAAAACCATCACCATCATGATGAAAATGCGCCTAGTTAAGTCTCTCGTCTTCACAATATTCATGTATGGCACGGAGACTTAGGCTCGGAGAACAAGCGAGAGGCGTAGAATAGATGCATTTGAAATGTGGTGCTGGAGAAAGATGATACGAATTCCATGGACAGCAAGGCGAACTAACACCTCCATTCTCGAAGAACTGCGAATCACCGCCAGATTGTCAATAATATGCCTTCCTCTAATTCTTTGGGCACATTGCTTTTATCCGAGGACAGTTTGAAGAGGCTTGTGGTAACTGGAAGCGTGGAAGGATGACACAAAAGAGGAAGAGTCCCAATGCATTGGACTGACGAAGTAGGAGGCATAACAGGACAACCCTTAACAACTGCCCTTCGTGCCGTAGAGTGCAGAGATGGATGTAGAGGAGTCGTCAGAGACTATCATGGTTAAGATGCTCAGTCATGAGCTACACGGCAGGATGATGATTACTAGTAATGAGTTCAAACTATTTACAAAAATTATATTTCAGATCCTGTCATCCGCACTGGGTGCTTACGATGGTCAGGTTTACGAGAGACTGATGGAGGAAGCTCAGAAGAGTCCACTGAATATGGAGCCAGTCAATAAGTCCTTCCACCTGTATTTGAAGCCTTTAATGAAATCACAGCTTTAAGAAGAGATTATTTTAGTTGTTAATTAAATAAATTTGTTACATTGAAACCCTTTTAAGATATTTTTCAAGCTAATTAGACGCAAGTGACCAGATAATTTCATGAAAAATTATTAATTATTCTAAAAACAATGCATCCATAGCTGTTTTATTTATTTTTTACTATTTAAAGTATTATTCGTATTAAGAAAGTCTCTGCCCTTGCAAAGAAAATAGTAATAATTGCATATATCAAAATATCTAGTCAAATAACTTTTGAATTGTTTTTAACCCTTTGCACATGAAGTTTTTTTTTATATATATTACCAGTAACACTATCGATAAAAAAAAAAAATTCAATACTTGTGCCAGTAAAAACTGTAAAAATCATGATCACTTATAAAAATACTAAGACACAAACGACACCATCATCTGCCGTTTTCATGGCATTGCTAAATTGACTAGTATATTGCCATGGTGGCACTTACGAGATATGTGATAAAAGTCAAAGTGGCCCACTTTGGTGCCCCTAAAGGTAGTGTATTTTTTTTTAAATACATTCAATTTAAATTTGAGTTCTCTGTTTTTTTGCTTAAAATAATGACAGGGAGTCAACTGAACCAAATGAATTATGAATCTTATTTTTTTTTACATAGTTTTTGCTTACAGGGATGGAACTAACAGTTGTTCACTATGCTGCTGCATAATGATAATGAACATATCAAATTTGAACTTCGTAAGGGGGAAACCAGTATAAAAAATATATTAAATGGGAAGTAAAACGCTAAATTTTTACTGACTTCTTAAGTGGGAAAATATCTTAAACGGGTTTTTCGGTAAATCTAAATATAATATAAAGATACAGGGAGAAATATGTACTGTCATTTATAGACACATTTTGCTACAAATCCCTTTTTATCCTTCAATATTTATATCTTAGCAATTAGTACAGTTTCTTCTTCTTCAGAATTGCTGCCATGCTGATGCGGTTCGAAAGATGGCCCACATTTCTAATAAATTGCAGCTTTCATCTTCAAATCAATATCTAAAAGTTATTATTGTTTTACACTTTTGTTGTATGCAATAAAATGTGGCGGGCTTATTGTCACGTGGAATTTTTTTCCAACTAACCAACTTGGTACTCTTTTTACATTTGCATACGTTTAATTTGTAAATTACATTTAGTTTAATTTGTAAATTTAACTGAAAATCATCAGGTGGAAGATAAACATTCTACATATGAAGATCATAGATATAACTATATTTTCTTAGAAAATGTATGCATTTCAAAATTACGTAAATATTTGCAAAGATATAAAATGAAGACTACATATTTCTTCCTTAATAATTTTCTTGCCAATGAACAAAAATATTAATATTAAGTGATAATTTTGCACCGATTCAAACATATATTTTTTTAATTATTATTAAAAATCATATACTTCATGATTATTAAAATATGATTATATCTTAAAGTCACTTAGTCATCTCGCTTCAGCGTACTTAGGTAGAAAAAAGGTTAAAACACCAAGCTCATCCTTTTTGGGCTCCAACAAACCAGTGCTACACACATTGTGCGCATCAGGTCTAAAAATGAATGATTTTGGCATGCAAATATAATCCTTCTTGCCAGGTTCATACGTTCCTCCCATTATGTAGAGTTCTTTCTTTTTTTCGAATGGCGGTGAGCTCTCTCGGCGGGAAAAACAGCCTCTCCACGCCGCTTAAAAATCCTTGCCCTTCGCACCAGATAATTTTTTCCTGCTTCAAGAATAACACCAGTGTGGAGACATCAGTGTGGAGACATAGATGGTGCATATCTGTAAAGACAAAAAAATAACTCCACTCAACACGGAAAAAACAATCTTCAAAGCTCCAGTGAAAACATCATCCCGTCCCAACGATGAGCACCTTGCCACTCCTGCATGATTTTCTTATTTATTTAATAACAATTTATGCCATAGAAATATAATGTTTATTGCCAGGTTGAAAAATTTCTCTCATTATGGAGAGTTTATTTCTTTCTGTCAGTGTCTCAGCGGGAAAAATAACCTCTCCGCACAACTTGAAAAATTCTCGCATATCGCACCATACAATTTTTCCTGCTTCTACAATACCCCACCCTCCAGTGAGGAGACACAGAAGGTTCCTCTGCAAAAAAAATCAACCACCCAATACGAATAAAGGATAATCAAAGCCCCAGTGAAAAAATTATCCTGTCCCAACTATAGGCACCCTACTACCCTCTGTATGATTTTCAAAAGTATAATGTTGCCAGTCTTAAAAACATGTTTAATAAAGGAGTAGACTTTTCTAACTTTGGTGCTGACAACTTGCTCGGTTACTGTAATGTCAAATTAAAAGTTCACATCTTAACACTTGTTTAGACAGATTATTGAAATGCACACAATATGACATGTTTATTGTTAATTAGCGATGTGTACTAACCATTTAGACAAAAGTTTAATAAAGTAATTAATATCCAGTATCTTTTGAAGTCACGGCTTTAAAAAAGGAATTGTAAATTATTATTTGCCAGTTATTGGAATAGTTTTTTTTTATAAATTCGAATACATACAATATTTAATGTATACAAAAAAATACCAGTGGCCAATTGGAGTGAAATTATGTGATTTATTTTATATTAAGTGTTTTTAATTTTTTTTTCACATTCCCATAATATTAAATATTCTTTTCATATAAAATTTGACCTCTGTTCATTGCAACAGTTTCAACATATAAAATAGTTATTATAAATAATTGTCTGTGATATTTTGGTCAATTTCTGATATAGTAACTAGAAAATTATATTATGACAGTTTCAGAAGTTTTAAAATTTGATATATTTTTATGAATTTAATAAAACTGTAAAATTATATAAATTAACCTCAACTGAACCTTGTGTATAAGAAACTGTTTCCAATTTTTATAAATGTTGTTTGGTTTTGAAAAAGTATAAAACTTTTGGATTAAAGTTTTTTTCTTGACGAATTTTACCTTTATTAGAAATTGATCAAATAACACAATTATAGTTTTTTATGAAAGGAGTTTAAATAATTTGGATTATTATTATTATTGTATAGTTCTATACTTGATTTAAAGTATTTGTTCACAAATATTGCATGACATTATAAATTTTTTAAATATTTTTATAAGATTGACATTTCTTAAAATTAAATGTATAAATTGAAAAATTGATAATTGTAAAATACTTTTTAAAAAATATATAGAATAATTCTTAAGTATTCGAACCCCATATATTTAGGAAATAAATAATTTGGTGCTAAAATTTTCTATATTTTGATATGGAACTAAAATTTGAAAATTTATCAAAAAAGTTCATAAAATATTTTATTGTGAAATGTACTCATAATTTTTATGTTGAAATAAATTTATTTTTGTTTTGAAATGTCGACTTTTATTTTAACCCCAATCTTTTATAGTATAGTAGATATATTCAAAAGACCCACATCTTGTTTTGTGAAAAAAATAGTGGACAAAAAAAATGAGTTTATAAACTTTCAGTAATCAAAGATGACAAATAAACAGTGATGGTCTTTTTCCACTTTAATTACATTTAACTTTGTATTACATGATATAAAAAAATAACAAAAACTGAATTTTAAGTAGAATTGAAACCATTTAAAAAAGGAAGTGATCAATGATAAAAATACATTTAATGTGCATAGTTTCCTGGTAAAATAATTTGTCACGCCTTCTTCCTGTCAATGCAGACAAAGCATCAGATAAACGTCATCATTGTGTACTGCAGCAATCCCATTTAGATCATGAACCTCGATGTTTGTTTATACTAGAAGTTTTTCAATTTTGGTGCTTTCATCAAAGTTTTTAAAGTGTTTTTGGTATTCTTGCGTCATTTTTGCTTTACCTAGGAACACTTTAATTCTTGAGTTTTTGTGCCTTTTACCTTGTCACTCGATCGAATTTGATGACTTTTTTTGATGCATGAACGAAAATTTTATTTTGACTTAAATTTTTTTATATAAAAGGAACTTTGTATATATTATTTTTTGTTTTTATATCATGAGTTACGGTGATATATTTCTTCTAGAGAAATACACCTAAACTATTTAAAACTGCATCAAGGGATTATTTTAACGTGTTTTTGAAAGACCCTGTTGGTTTTATTGTTGAGTTAGATGAGAGTGATATGGAATTTGATTTTTTTTTTTTAAATTGCTGATAATTCTGTCCAGCCCAATGTGGATGAATTATCTTCAGAATTTGAGTGGAAACTAATTACTTTGTTTTTTTAATACACACATTTGAAAGCAGTTATAATAGTATACTAGTTGCAGCCCGTGAAATATTCACAGAAGTAAAACAAATTCTACATTTATGAAAATATATATTCATAAATATAGAATTTGTTTATATATATCATTTATACATCGTCCCCTTTTACACCGGTTCAAAAATTGTTAGCTAGGTATTTAAAATTCGTTCAGTTATCACGGACCCACCGAGATTCAAATTTCGAATTAATTTCGGAGAGAATCCAAGTATTCCTCTCTCGCTCTCTTGTATTCAAAATTCAATTCTCGTATTCTTTTTTTGACGACAACCACCGTATGGGTTTTGGCCTATTTATACTATGATACTTGTACATTTATATAATTAATTTATTTATAACAATACAAAGTTGTAAATATACAAATGACAACTCTGAGAAAGTGCCAAATGTTTTATTTAGATTTTTTTGTAGAAACACCCACCAAAATATCATATCTTAAAATTTTTTATAGTATTTTTAGAAACACAGGATTTTTCCTATTGACTTTCTTGCTAAAAATGCCTGGCATAACTGATACACACATATGACACATACACTATGACAAAAGGTTAAAAATACTAGTGACTGATTGTCATAGTTCTTTTAAAAAATAACACAATTATTATTGTTAAATAATGTGCTATAAGTAGCGCCATAACTAATTTTTATTGAATAGTCTTCATTGGGTCAAGTATCAAGAACGGATTGATTTTAAACTTTCTATTGAAGTCCCTTAAGAGGATGTTTCCATTTTATCTTTCGTTTCTGTAGCTGAGAAATATCCTTTGAGAGAGTAGAATTTTAAGGTCGATTTCATCTTCATCAAATAAATTTACTATTCCAAATCAATCCAATAGAGCGGGGTATTATGTCAGGGCTTTTGCCGTTACTGGTCCTGTGGTGTGGAATGGTCTGCCTCTCAGTGTTAGAAATATCAATGGCGTGTATGACTTAAGATAACACTTGAAGACAACCGTTTTAGGGAGGTCTTATCAATTTTTATGATTATACTCGTATATGAATACTACACACACCTAAAGCCTAATATGTAACATACTATCATACCTATAAAGGTTTCTGCAGTTTTCTTACCAAATATGTTTTCTAAATATATGCAGATGCAGGGAAGTACCCAATCTAATTCATTCTAATGCAGTCATTACCTTCCTATCCTTAACACTCAGCTTATATATATTTATTTTTTAATATTTTAAATCTTTCAATAAGACTCGTATAGTGGGTTCGAATTCTGAGAGTCGACTCTCTAAACAAATTGTCATTTATTATTATTTTTACTATTATAAGTGTGTTACTTAAGAAAATAGCTGTAACAAACTGTATTACTTTTTCACAGCAGCTTTAATAACACTGGAAATAATTTCAATTCTTTAATTTTGACAGATTAAGATTTATTTCTTTTAAAGGTTTATATAGTTTATTTTATTTCTATTCTATAACTAGAAGTAGAGACAGTTAAAACAATTTAAAACCTTTTTATTTCTATTCTATAACTAGAGGTAGAGACTTCAAATTCCATTGTTAAACAGTCAAAACAATTTAAAACCTTTCTATTTCTATTCTATAACTAGAGGTAGAGACAGTCAAAACAATTTAAAACCTTTCTATATCTATTCTATAACTAGAGGTAGAGACAGTTAAAACAATTTAAAACCTTTCTATTTAAATTATTATATACTAAAATCACCAGGCCTGTAAAACTTATTATTCTGCCACTCTATATTTTTAATTTTCTCAACATAGTATTCCAATATTCTCTGACATTTATGATCTTCTTCCCAGTGTCATGTCAGGTCCCCCCAATGTTGAATATCACCTGAGAGTAGACATCTTTGTCCCCGGCAGCCCGAAACAAATCTCCAACGCCCCTTATGCCAGTCCAATCACGTATATTGCTGAGCCAGGAGATTTGCCTCCTGCCAACACCTCTTCGGACTTCTATTTTGCCTTGGATGATTAGGTGCAGTAATTTGGCCATTTATATGGTAGATTATTATAGAAACTATATCACTTATGATAAAAAATACCTTGTATCCCACAGTTATGATATAAATTAGTGGAATTTCATAACTAGAAAGTATACAATCAATAAAATTTAAGATTAAAACCATCATATTTTTCAACTTATAACAAAACCATGTTTCACATTTCTAACTGGTGATATACAAAGTTTTTTTGCTGATTTGTGGAATTATTTTATCACTATTTGCTCCATGAGAGTGAAACCAATATGGAGATGGAAACCCCAGTGGTGACCATGTGCTCCATTTTGGGATTAGGTAAGGAAAAATATGAGAGGAAAGGAAAAGGATTAATTTTAAAACACTCGGTTGGGTGTAAAGGAGTATTTATTTACATATTCGGCAATTACAGTATTTCTATGCTAGACTACGGCATTTAAACTGTTTCATTATTAAAAAGACCTAAATTATACAATGCATCGCTGTCAAAACGTATTGTTGATATTAAATTTTCTACCGTAGATTTCTATGTATAACTGTGAAATGCACTATTTTCATATTTTGACAGCAAACTGGGTGTATTTTTGTAAAATTACTAGTTATAAAGAAAACAATAAGAAAATAAAACAGTTATTTGAAAACAATATGAATATTAATTAAAAAATAAAAGCTTATAAGGTATTAACAAATATTTTTGCAAATGGAAATGATTTACGGAAAAAATTCTAATGAACTCCTAAAATTTACTTAAATGGACGAAACATACATCAATTATCATACATAATTTAAGGATTATCTAAGAAAATTATACAGAGCTCTAGAATAAGAATATTCAACAATCCCAGTGGAACATTTCCTCGTTTGACAAAACTGAAAGACCCACGACCATAGGTCGGGACATGTCGCGGAGGGATTGTATTCATTAAAGTTGATCAATCAATCTCTTTCACACAGGAAGTCACATTACTAACATAAATTCAATTTTATGTTCACATATTTATTAAAAGATTTATTATCTAAACTGTATCCTAAATTGTTTACAGTTCGTAATAATCAATAATGTAGGCAAAGTGAGTGATAATTTTTTTGTATAATGAATATGTTTATATAAAAAAAATCATTGCAGGTCAAATTCCATTATTAAAATTCTGACAAGCGAAAAATTATACATGCTAATTACTTTTTGTTCAAGAATATAAATGTTTTAATCAGTAAAATTATATATAAACCAATATTGCATTATTATGGAACAAAATAAATATTCTGAAAAATAATGGATCATTAAAAATGTGTAAACAAATTACAAAGTTTATTTTTACTATGGATATGTTATTGTAATTGTCCCAATAAAGCATAAGTTAATTATTTCACACTTAGCTAATTATTTGATTAAAGAAATTAAATTAAAAGACCGGGTATTGATAGAATTCTGTCATTTTCTTATATTGAAAATATAATATATTATAAAATGTAAAGCTTACCACTTATAAAATAACATAAAAATAAAATTGAAAAGCTTTTGATACTAAAATAAGTTATTTCTATACCATTGACACTATTGTTAATATTTTATTTAATATTGTTGAAGATACAGCTGTTAATATTTTAAACTTTAAAAACATTACATCTTTTCTGTTTTCACTGATCTATAGATAAGATAAAATATCAATTTGACAAATTAACTTGGATCATTATCGAGAATGTTATAATAGAATTTAACCAGAATGCAATCCCAAAAAGATAATAGGGAATGTGCGTACAATAAAAGAAGACAAATGTCATTATGTAAGGAGTGAATTGAAGACAAATGTCATTATGTAAGGAGTGAATTGAAGACAAATGTCATTATGTAAGGAGTGAATTGTTAATAATCTGAATCAGTTTTTCCTAATGACTTGGAATATGTTATTTTTTTTATTCCAAATATATTTTAATTTACTGGAACAGATATCAAGAAAATTATGTCAATGTTCAATAATATACAAATAAGAAATATGCTTAATATTATGTTTCCAAATTATTATAACTTTATATTAATTTCTTAAATATTAACTTAATTTTTAGATTTGCTTACTTATTTTCAAATAAATATGTCCATAATTTCAAGGAAGAATAAAAAACAGACAAATTTCGATTTAAAAAAAATGACGTTACATTACAAAGCGGGGAATTTATAATTTTATGTAGATATGATGTGAAAGTGTCGAAAGACATTTTACCCTTAATATAAAATGAAGTTGTTTTACTAATTGGTCATGTTAAATAAATACTCACGTTAAAAGTACCATCTAATAAGATATAAAAAAGAAAGAAGAAAAGAAAAAATTGCTCTTAATAATAAATTTTGACTCACTGTAATGATAAAACCAATCAACTGAAAATTCACTGTTACTTTACATTTACTTTTCAAGTCTTAAATTTCACACAGCGCATCCTGATAGGATGTGCAGGAAACGAGATGGCACACGGACACATAAATATTATTCCTTCATTTTTGTATCTTTGGTTCTCGCAATTATTTATTCGCTCGATTGTAACATTCGAGAGTTCGGTCATTGCTTTATTGTTAACATACAGCCTCATTAGCGAATATTGTGAGATTAGAAGTGTCCCGAGGGTAGAACTAAGTCGTCTCAGGCGAAGAACTCCCTGTTGTTGTGTCCCTTAGCATATGAATTGGCTGTGGGCGATCTTTTGGGTTCTTCTAAGGCGTAAGAACCTTCGTCCTTTTTGCGCATCCGGTAGACGATGAACATCACCACAAGTATCGCGCAAAGCAAGCCCACTACTGCTCCGCCAATCACAGCTGAAACAAAATCAAACAAAATTAGAAAACAAATTCAGATATATAAAATATATATTCCAGTTCTTTTTTTTTATATAAATATGACCGAATTTGTATCTTTATAGCCATAACGTTAGATGGAAAATGACCGTGTTATTTGAGAGAAGTAGCAAAGTGCAGAGTTCGAACCATCAATCTTTTGCAGAGAGTCAAATACACTACAACACATCCATGCACCTCTGAATAATCATAGAATTCAGTTTCACATCTGAATATAAACCATAGAACTCAGTTTCAGTATTGTTATATTAATTTATTATTATATAATAAATGAAATTAAATTAAGAAGAATTATATACTTTTTTGTAGAATGTGATCATAGTGGAATTTTTTATACTTATTACTGATCTATTTACATATTATTTTAATTTAATTTTGTTTCGTGAAACCTATCTATCTGCTTCAGGGCGGTCCTACACCTAGGTCAGGGAAGTGATTTGTTTAATTCATTGTGTGAAGTTTTTTTGTAAATCTTTCAATCCTTTTGTCTTGTCTGAACCCATCCCAATACTACTTTCTTCACTGTTAGCACCACATTGTCTTCATTCCAAAATTCATTAGTGTAGCAGCTGTAGTCCGCTTGAATATAATTCCACTGTTTGGTCCCCTTGCCACGATATTTATAAAAAACGCGGTTGAAAGAGTGTAGCATAAGTTTATATTTATTAACTTTATATTGGGTATTCCAATAATTGACATTAATTATAACCATCTAGAATAAACATTGCTACCTCTGAGTAAAATAATAATATTGAATGAATACTTTTTTTACACAAAATCATCAACTCGCACTTGAATTGTTTAGCTTATTTATATTAATTTCTTTGGTAACTTGAATTGTTTAGTTTATTTATATAAGGGTTCCTTTGGTAACTTGAATTGTTTAGCTTACCTATATTAGAGTTTCTTTGGTACTTGAATTGTTTAGCTTATTTACAATATATTAGTTTCTTTATACTTGAGTTGTTTAGCTTATTTATATTAGTTTCTTTGGTACTTGAATTTTTAGCTTATTTATATTAGTTTCTTTGGTAACTTGAATTGTTTAGTTTATTTATATTAGGGTTCCTTTGGTACTTGAATTGTTTAGCTTATCTATATTAGAGTTTCTTTGGTACTTGAATCGTTAAGCTTATTTATAATACATTAGAGTTTCTTTATACTTGAATTGTTTAGCTTATTTATATTAGAGTTTCTTTGGTACTTGAATTGTTTAGCTTATTTATATTCGAGTTTCTTTGGTACTTGAATTGTTTAGCTTATTTATATTCGAGTTTCTTTGGTACTTGAATTGTTTAACTTATTTATATTAGAGTTTCTTTTATAAATACTCGCCATAGCAAACTACCATAAGTACTCTAATTATCAACAAAATTCCCATATTCCTGAGGAAGCTGGAACAAATTTTCACTAAATTTAACTTGAAATAAAAAATTGTTAAAATTTAGTATTTAGTTCGCTTAAGAATTCGGGTCTTAATCACAAAATAGCGTTGTTTATAAAATCACCTTTTATTTTCGGTCCACATCGTCGTCGTTGCTGGGCCTCATAGTCAAGGAACCCGTCGCCATTCCAATGTCAATTTAGTTGGAAAGCGAAGTTGTGTTGGTTTTTTTTTTAAGTGAGTGAGTCGTTGCACACCAGCAAACTCATCGACCACACCGTTGTACTGGATCCGATGGCACACCTGAAGTGAGACGATCGGAGCACACTGGCATGTTTTTTTCACTATATTTTTGAAAGAATAGATATGACCGAAGTATTAGGCCTCGGCCACACAGGTAGGAGCCTCGCTTGGTGCTTAGAGCTACGCTGCAAGCTAAGTTACATATCCTAGCGAACCAACGCACCCTATACTATCGTAATGGCAACACAGCACGCTTCGCGCCACGCTACGTGACTATTATAGTCACCTAGTAGCGTAGCTCTAAGCATCAAGCGAGGCTCCTACCTGTGTGGCCGAGGCTTTAGGTATTCTTATACCAGGTGGAAAAAATACCTGTGTCATTTGAGGGGAGTTGCACAGCGCGGGCTTCGAACCGACAACCTTCCGCACGGAAGTCCAGTGCGTTACCGCGCGGCCATACATCTCTGCCTAGGTCTACATATAGTAAAAGTAAAAGAGCTCACCGGCTATCATGCCTGGCTGCGAGAAGAAGCTGGTGGCCCTATCTTCGGATTTGGTGTTCATGATGAGGACGTCGTTGGATTCGGCTGTGTTCTGGTCGGGCCTTCGGGTCCGCTCGCTGCCCTCCTCGGGCTCGACCCCCGTGCCCGCGCCCCCACCGCCCTCCTCCTCCGGCTGTTTCACCGCAGGCTGGAGACCTTCGAGCGGCGGCACTGCTTTTCCTTGAAATAGAAAATTTTGTCACATTTTAAAAATAATTCAACATGTCACAAAAAGTAAGTCAAGAATTCTGTCACCTGTGGAGTGATTCTTGTTATTCCTAATCAGTGAAAATGTCTTACCTCGCAGATTTTTTTCATTAAACTTTTGTTGTATACAATATTATCTGACGAGTTTATTGTTAACATATGTGGTTCAGACTAGCGTAATTAATCCCGAGTTTGCCGCGCCCTTGGGGAAAGTCTGCTCTCTAAACGGCGCTATAAAAAATGTCATTTCATCATCTATAACGCCGCGCAAATTGAGTCGCGTAATTCTTACGTTATCTATGCTTTCATACAAATTTTCATTTTGGGCCAGATTACCGCGGCAAATTCAGCCATAACGCGGACTCACTACAATAGTCGCGTTTTACACCGAGTGTTGAGGCGCACTACGCTCGCCTCCGCGGCGTAAATTACGCTAGTATTTTCGGTCGATGCGGACGCAGTAAATGTATTCAATAAATGTAGGATATGTAGCATAAAAACATGCTTGGGGTGATACAATTTCAAAATGATTGTGTGGCGCGACCACAATACGTAAACTTAATTAAGTCGCGTAATTTCCTATGATTACTTCCGCTAGTCTGAATCCAGCTTAAAGTGAAAACCAGACTTGAGCCCATTTTGAAGAAAATGGGCATCAACTTAAATCGAAGACGGGCATTTTACCTATCATGCCACACAGGCCGTCAACTAACCTTACTAAGCATAAAAATTAACTATGTGGCATAGTTGATATATCTCTTGACTGCAAATTTGAAAAAGAGCCAAATCGGTTTTTTTATATACATCTTTATAATTATCTTCCTAATTATTATTGGAAGAAATTTATAAGACTTTAGTCATACTTATAAAGACCCTAAGGTTGGAAAGAAATTTCATCACCTTATTCGTTAAATATTTTTCAAGATATATTCATAAGGGATTGTGACATATTTAGATTACTTCGGGATTTTGAATTACACACTTAAAAATATCTTGGATTAATAAAATCACTTCCACAAAATTTCAAAAAGTATTTTTTGGAAGTTTAATACAATATACTCGTAATAGGTAATCCCTTGTGGTCGAGAATGACTGTTAGTCATATTATATTTAGATAGAAAACACATATGCGTATATAAGTTTAACATGTGCAAGTTGTTACATTTCAGCAAGCACACAGTCCTGATATGATAAGGTTCGCTGACGATATTGCTATGGTTGTTGAAAGTGAAGAGGAACTACAAGAGGCCTTAACAACTATGGAAAGCATTCTTCAAAATAACTACAGTATGAAGATAAATAAAGACAAAACAAAGCTGCTGACTGTAGGCCGAGCGCAACACCAGATGAGAATAGTGATGTCGGGTAAACCACTAAAGAACACCAAGGAGTTCGTCTACCTCGGGAGCAAAATAACATGGGACGGTCGGTCCAAGAGCGAGGTCGACAGCCGTATACATCAGGCTAGACTTGCATTTAATAAAAGGTCGAAAATAATAGAATCAAATAATATAGACCTAAAACTGAGAATACTCCTCATCAAAACCTATGTATGGAGTATCTTGATGTACGGCTGCGAGACATGGTGCCTATCCGAAAGAGATAGACGAAGACTAGAGGCTTTTGAGATGTGGTCCTATAGAAGACTATTAGGAATTTCCTGGAGAGACCGCATCACAAATGAAGAGGTTCTCCAACGAATCGAAGGAGGAAGGCACCTGCTCAGGATCCTGTCCGAAAGGCGTGCAAGATGGATCGGTCATATAATACGACAAGAGGGCCTCTTGCATGCCATAATGGAAGGTATGACCGAGGGGACAAGCTCTAGGGGACGCCCACGCCGAGAGTACCTGGAGGACCTGTTGGTGGACGTGCGCTGCTCAACATATACAGATTTAAAAAGAGCCGCACATGACAGGGAGGAATGGAGGAGAAGAGTTGAAATTGCTGCAAACCAGTCTTAGGACTGCAACCACGGAGAGAGACAGTCCTGACAAATCAAACTCAAAGTTCTGATGGTAAAGTAAATTAAAATTTCAAAACGATTTCGAAAACGCGGGTTTAATGTGTGGCAGCCTTTCGTTAACCAGGGTTTTTACATAGTGCATTTTTGCTTTGCTTAGAAAAGCTATAAGAATTTATGAACAGAAAAACGTTAATATACGTGTAAAACGAACTTAACATTTCAACAAAGCGCGTAGTCTTGACACGTGAATTTTAAACGTTCGACCGCGACCAACGACAGTTTTTAATGTTTATAAACATAGTTCCCTTATGAGGTATTTTGTTAATATAATTGAAAACGTTTCGAGACGATAAAATAAATGTACTTATCGGACTCGTATATGCAAAAAAGATCAATTTATTGAAATATCAAATAATTACATAATTTGACCCTTTGCAAAATTGTAAAGGTACCAAACTGTAATTTAATCCTTTGCAAAAATGTGAAGGCACCAAACTGTAATTTAATCCATTGCAAAGATGTGAAGGCACCAAACTGTAATTTAATCCTTTGCAAAAATGTGAAGGCATCAAACTGTAATTTAATCCATTGCAAAGATGTGAAGGCACCAAACTGTAATTTAATCCTTTGCAAAAATGTGAAGCCATCAAACTGTAATTTAATCCATTGCAAAGATGTGAAGGCACCAAACTGTAATTTGTGGTTAAATTTCGTCTTAAAAAGAAGGAAATATAAACAGCCATCAAATCGAAGAAGCTGTATGAATGTAGAAGAGATGGATGTAGAAGAGGTGAATGATGTGGGTCGCGATAAGAAAGTCTGGTGATCTCTCCTCTCTACTTACTCTGACAGGGATATGGTGTGATGATACGTATATATTTGACTTACCAAATCAAAGGATAACATCTATAAGGTTATGTTAACACTCTACAGTTAAAATTCACTTATCTAATTCATTTGCGTTACGAATAAAAATGATTATAAAACATCACTAAATATTTTTTTATAAGAAATAAAAACTGAAATCTAAACTGTTTGTTCACTTGAAATAATATTGTTGAATGAATGTAAACCGTTCAGTTCAGTAAACTGAACTGAACGATTGATGTAGCAAAATAAGTAGTGCTTTGTGATCGTGAGGACATACGAGTACATATACGCGAATTGCTTACTGATTCTAAAGAGAAAATGAAATGATGTGTAACGCGCCACATTTATGTTAAGGACCCCATACATCGCATGATACTCAACACGCACATCACCTCGATCTAAATATAATATAACATATGGATGGATATCGAGGGCATAGCAGAATAGTTAAATTTAAAATTGCATATTTTTTTTAAGAACGATGATTGCGAAAGTTTGATGTGCTCTTAAAAAGTACATTTATGGTTATAATGTTTCCAGTTTCGATTTGTTATATTGTGTATACTAGCAATAAGGGCGCTGCCTACAGGTACAATAAAATTCTACACGTTTAAGGGGGTATTCTACTCTAGAAATATGAAAAAAAATATTTTCTTTTGATATTCTTAAAGTTTAGACCTTTAAGAACATGTTCTCAAAAGGAAATTGTAAAATTCGCAATATTTACGAAGTTATAGCTATAAATGAGGCAGCAATTACGCCGCTCCGGAATGACTCGGACTATAATCTCAAAACTTTAAACGCGTTTTTCTCGAAACTACTTTTTTCGACCTGGTCGACATAAAATCTCAAGTTCTATCCAACCGATTGCCTTTAAATTTGGTATAAAACTTTGATAAATGTTTTTATATTGTCCCTACCTTGAAAATTTCAAAACTACTTTTTTTTATATTAAAAAAAATAATTTTAAAATGAAAAGAAGGGTAAAAAAATTGATTTTTTTTCAGACAGCCGATTTCACGATTATTTTTCTCTTTGGTACCAACTATAACGACATTATTTCTTATTAAGAAACTGTGTGTGATTTTTGTTTCAGATTTACGAAAGGGTTCCAATCATGTCGACCAGCTCACCACATTTTTTATACAAGACAATAACAGCTGATAACATCTTGAATTTAAAAAAAAAAATTTTTTTTTGTACATTCTCAAATAATCAATAAACAAACTGTAACAAAGTGTATGGGAAAAATATTTTTAGTTTTTTTTATTTAGTCTGTAAAAAACTCCCGAAATTCACGCCTCTACAGTAGAATACCCCCTTAAACCTTCGTTCTACGAAAGAAACCTGTCCAAACAAATTGTGTCATAAGAATAGGCAACTGTCAGATAAGAAGCCACCTTTATAAAATCCATATAAAAGAAAGCCGTACGTGTACGTGAGAAACAGGTGAGGAGACCCTCGACCATGTTTTCTTTGAGTGTCCTCTGCGCACGGCACACCATCTTTACTCAATTGTAAATGTCTTTGAGTGTCCTCTGCGCACGGCACACCATCTTTACTCAATTGTAAATGTCTTTGAGTGTCTTCTGCGCACGGCACACCATCTTTACTCAATTGTAAATGTCTCCCGTCCGTTCAACATGTCCCATCCACTCGCACTTAATTTTCCGATAATTTATAGTCACGTATCTGAATTGATTGTCCAAAAGTCTTTAAATGTACTCGTATTATTTATAGTTAAGGCATTAACACTGTGAAGGTTTAAAGACATTGTAATTTGTTTTTATCAAATACTGTTCATTCCACTTTTTTGTAACGGTATAACCCTACTGGTTTCAAGGCTTTCACCTCATCGTATGAATAATAGAGAATTATGCATGACGAGATTTATGAATGTGGAAGAGGCAAAATTGTGTGTTTGCATACAACAGTTTGGAGAGATCTGTTCTCTCTACGTAACCCGCAAGGGACTCAACGTGATATGTGTATATGTATTGTACAATTATTTGTATAAGTTATAAGGCATTCCATCCTTTAAAGAGGATTATTGGTGCCAATAACAAGGAGGCAGTGTGAGAATATGTAAGAAATTACTGTAGTACTAAACATTTAAAGAGCTCTAATTTGTTTTATCAAACACTGTTTATTCCACTTTTTTGTAACGGTATAACCCTACCGGTTTCAAGGCTTTCACCTCATCATCAGGGGAGCACAAACAATACTGAATTCTGTTCGAACTGGTACCGAGATACACACTTCTAACGGTAAACATTCGGGTTGGGGACTGGGGTGGAGGGAGGGATGAGACAATCTCGGCGAGCAACGGAGAGATTCTAAATAACTTGCTATTTATTAGAATCGAGGGTTATATTAAAGTTGATAAAATAATTAAAATTACTGAACGTCGTTACAAGGTTGTATGGTATTGGGGCAAATTTGTGAAACGTCACAGGGACCATGGTACATTTTCTTTAGTATAATACTAAATAGTTTAGTATAATACTAAATACTGACTCAGCTCGATTGGTGTTCTTAATTTTACCACGTTTCAATGGATCGAAACGCTTTCAGGAATGTGATAGCAAACATCCGAACTCAAGGACGGCAAGAAATGTAGAACATTTTGAAAAGTTTCTTTTGGTTGGTTGTTACAAATTTATATATACACAGATTGATTTGTCAATGAAACAGCTGAGTATAAAAGTTGCCTTGTATATGGCGCTTTTTACAGCTTCGTATTTAGATAACAAGTACTTTTGTAACATATCATATGACTCACAATTAAGTTGACTGTATATTGCGGTTTCCTTCTTGATAATGAATTATTTTAATCTAACAGGAATGAATCTTATTAGCATTATATTATATTTCGGCATAAGTAGGGCTCCGAATTCGACTAACCGGTTTACGGATATTTTTACATCCAAGAAACCGGTTAACCGGTTATGTATACGAGTAAATATGTGTACTTATATTTTTTTTTTCGAGAAACATAAACTTTCTTATGACATATGTGTAATTATTTATCTTTTAAATGACTATTTCCATGGTGAACACGCTTGTGTTATGAAAATAGGAATAGCACATTGACAGCGGGATTTGAACACGCGAGTCCACCACTCTATCTACTCTGCCACTGAGCTACTTCTCCGTATTCGGTATTATTTACAATATTAATGATTCATTCCCATTATAAATTATAAATTGGACATATTATTTTTGTGTGATGTAATTTATAAAATAGATAATAAAACGACTTATATAAATAATATAGTTGGATTTTTTTAAAATTATTTAACCGGTTAACCGAATAGAATAAAATTAATCGGTTATTTTGGTATTATATTTTTCTTCGGACATCATCGGGAAAGGAACCCGAAACCCCCTTCTTCCGAAGGGGGGAAAATATGAAAAGAAAATGGGCCCAAGTCTGGTAAAAGAGTTCGTAATAAGCCACGCATGCGTAAGACGTAGTACGGGATAGTATTGCCAACACGTACGATGACGAATCGCATATTTTCGTGCTTAATCTAGTGGTTATTAGTCCGAATGATCAAATCTATCTGGCCGAAACCAATATTATCTCCCGGCCACGCTCTTCAATATGTTCAAATCATCATTTTCGACATGTTGAACTGTAGCAGGATACGAATGAAAAAAATGCATGAATTTCGAATTACAACATTTCTTCGCTTTTCAATATTTTTCAACGATCAAAAATATGTAAGTGCATGTATAATATTATATAAACGGTAATGTGCAGGACACGTAGCCAGAATATCAGATTCCCGATGGACGTCCAAAATAATCCAATGGTACCCAAGAAGCATAAAGACGCCCAAAAGAAGATCGAACGTACGTTGGATAGATGGACTCAGGAAGCATGGCAGCATCACTTGGCACCAACGAGCAAAAAATCGAACTATTTCGAGTCAATTTGGGGAGACCTTCATCCATCAGTGGATCGACCCTGGTTAACAAGTATGATGAGGATGATGTATAATATATACAAATAAGATATTTTGGAAAAATTCCATTTATTTTAATGAACATTTTACTCTTTATATATTTTTTGTAAGCGTTTGAATGTTTATTTTTTCCTATGTTAAAGATTTTTTAATATTGCCACAAGGTAGAGTTCAAAGAATGTATACATACTCGCATGCTCGAGCGGAAAATAAATTAATATTTTATTGAACAAATAAAAGCAGCCGAATATTCAAGTACTCTGAACTTCAAATATAAGTCATAATGTAATAAATTATTTATTCAACATAACGTTAAGGATTTTTTTTAACAAAAAGGCAGCTAATTAAAAATAATTTTTACTTCTTCAAACTTCAAAAGCGACTATGTTTTTTTTTGTATATGTACGTATCTATCAACACGCCGTTTCTCTGTCCGGATAGGCAGAGAGGACATAGCACCATATTTCGTATTTAGACACACATCTTTCGCTTCTTCTATATCCATACATATTCTTATACAACTTTCTATGATTTTTTACATTTCTTTTTTAAAAATATGACTCACTTGATTAAACTACACTTTATTTGGTCTTCCTCCATCACACCTTCCACTCACATTAGCGCTGTATATATTTTTTGTTTGTTTTTCTTCAGTCATTCTACATACCTAAACCATTTCAGAGTGCTCTTCATTGTTTCACATTCATCACTTATCACTTTAGTATGTATTCTGGCATACATTGTCACTCCATATATTCTTCATAGAAAACGCATTTTACAGTATTTATTTGGCTATTTTCAGTCTTGTTTCACGTCCACGTTTCAGTTACATATGTATATCCAAGTTGGTTCTAGAATATTGTTATTCACTATCCCCTTAGCAGATTTTGATACTGTCCGGTTCGAGTATTTATATTTTAGTGCCTCGTTGACTTTTTCTTTCGTCACCCGACGTTCGATATATCTCTATTATTTTACCTTTCAGTGTTGGTTAATATTTACTAACTGGGGTTGGGGAAAGTTAATTTAAAATAAAAAGATTTAAAAAACTTTTCAATAAATGATTTAATTTTTTTGTAGCACGCCAAAAAGTTAGGCCTCGGCCACACAGGAAGGAGCCTTGCTCGATGCTTAGAGCTATAGTATGTTGCGAGTTAGGCGACATATCCTAGCGAACTAACGTACCGCATACTATCGCAGTGGCCACACTGCACGCTTCGCGCCACGTTGCATAACGATTAGTCATCGAGTGAATCTCCTAGCGAACAGACGTGTTGGTTAATTTACAAGATGGCGGAAGTTTTCTGTGTATAAAAGGGAGCCTTTGTGGAACCCATCGAGCAAATTATAGAAAAATGTACTTGTAATAAAATCACTTTGGAATGAAGTTGCACAGAAAGTAAATAAAGATGGTAAGTTGTAATGAAATTGGTTAGTTTTGAGAGTGACATCGTGTGTTGACTCAACCGCTCCCAACTGTCAAATGAAAATAGCTTGTGGTATTCCGTCGAGTGAATGAACAGGGAATCTTTTGCGAAGGAGTTTAGCGCATCAACCGATATTAGTTGTTAAATCTCATACGAGTATCATCGTGGTTTGAAAACAGTATTTTGTTTTTAGGGAAACAAAACAAGTTCTTGTTTTTTTTCTCCAGTATAAATTTTTTATACAAGCTTAAAAATATAATAGCACAGTGAAACAATGGAAACAAATATTATTTCAAATTTGAATGTTATTTTTTTAAATTTATTCATAAGATATTCCTCAACGTATCGGAATTGATGACGTGACATGTTGAATATCATGGCTGGGAGACGATATTGTCATCGCCCCTCATTAATCCAGCATTTGTGTTAAAAAACCACTAAAGTAGGCAACTAATACACAATTCGCTAACGCAGGTATTAAAAATACTACCGAACGTGGACACCAACAACACTTGCACACATCTAAAGCGTGTAAGTATTGTTACCTCTTTAACCGGACTGGTATATTTTTTCTTATTTTTTTTAAAGTACCATCGGGAATTGAACCCGAAACTCTCGGGTGGAAGATCAGCATCTTATGAACTAGACCACGGATGACGTATTTAAATAAATGAAATCTCAGATGATGGAAGTGTTACGGGTGATATCGAACGATGCGCAGTAATAGGAAACAAAGTCAATGGGACATAAAAAAACATATATATTCGGACCAGACATTATCAAAATCTGCTAAGATGATAGATAGTTCACAACAGTATTTTACAGCGTCTTTCCAATCATGGATTAGCGCTACGCTCAAACAGAGAGTGTCTATTGGCCTTTCCAGTTCACCGCTCCTCTTTTTTTACGTCGTCCTTTACTGTTCATGCAGTGAGACTCTGGAATCAGTTACAAACCAATATAAGACTCGCTCCGTCTTTGGCACGCTTTAAGAAGCGACTGAAAAAACTCTTAATTTCAAATCAGTAAAATAACGTGTTTCATTCCTGATTTTTCTTTTCCTTTCCTCTCCACTATCCCTTCCTTTCCTTTTGATTGATGATATCTCACTTTATATGAAAAATAATATTCGGGTGATTGTCCGTCTTTGTGGGGTCCGTGGGCATATGCTCAAGTATGTGTTTATGGATTTCGTGGGGAAGGATAGTCATTTGGATGATTTATGCGATCACGTAACATGCTTCATTTACTTTTGTCTGGTTGGTTGGAAGAGATTGCCGCCTGGTAATAAACCCGCCAGATTATATTTGCAATAAAAGTGTTAAATAAATAAATATTTTAATACCAATTTTGATTGGTTGGAGTATAATGTAGAGGTGGAAAATATTGAAAGGAGTCGAATAAAACAATGTTGTAGAAATGCGTACACCGAGAAACATATGTGGGATAACAATGTAGGATAGAATATAGAATTAATTGAGTAGGAATGAATGTGAACAATATAGAGTGTAAATGTACGTGGAAAGCGTGGTAGAGGAAGATCAAGAAAAGTATGTCTGGATCAAGGGAATATTTTGAAAGAAGAAAAGTCACATAAATCATAGAAGTTGTATGAGAATGTGAATGTGTAGAAGAGGTGAAATATGTGTGTTGCGATAGAAAAGTCTGACGCTCTATGCTCGTTGTCTACCCAGGCATGGAAACGAACGACGTGATGATACTTATTAAAAAAATATTTCTTGAAAATGTTCTGCTAGTCGATTAATTCTGCTGCAAATGAAAATGATTCCTGTAATAAAAATTAAGCCAGCCTATTTGAAGTACTTAATTAACCATTAATCTAAAGCATGCAAACGAGCTGTAAAGCGATAATTAAACGAGTGATTAAATAATTGTATGAATTATTCATGAATAAATAACTACATTTTAATCAACACATAAAATGCAAAAAAAAGAATATCTAAAAGAAATGATTGTTTTCTAGATAAACAATGTTAAAAAATAAACAAAATGGAGAAGATTCAAACTGGTTTAATTGTACTTTTATTTATTTTATGTAACGTTCACACAAAATTTTATGTAACGTACACACAAAACTTTATGTAACATACACACAAAATAATGTGTTAAAAGTTTAGTTCGCTTTCCAGTGTCCTTCTTCAATATAAAAAGAACACCAGTATATTATTTTTAATATATATTGCAATATTTATTACAATATTACATTGATAACTGTACTTTCAAAACAACAATTTTAATTTAAATCTTCCCCACATAAAAAATAATAATTTTGAGCTTCAAATTAAATATGGTAAACTGTGGCATTGTATATATTTTTCTGAAATAAAGTTATTAGAAATTACAAAGATAAAAGTATCACTAATATTTTTTTTTATATTTCTAAATAATTGACAAAGTTGTTACATTTATTCCCGCGACAAATGTTTCTTCCTCCTATCTTGAGGCACTCTTCAGGCGGGATGACCCCAGTTTATTATGAGAGCAATGCTTATTATGACCCCAGTTTATTATGAGAGCATTGGTGTCACGTTTCATCGATTATAGCAAAAAAAATTATCCATCAATAATAATAAAAATACAATTTATATAGCGCTGTTTAGAGAGCAAACTCTCCTCAAGGGCGTTCTAACTCGGGACTCGAACCCATTATTATTGACAGATTAAAAATATTACAAAATTAACAAATATAAATTGATTGTAAGGATAGGAAGGTGCGGCCATTAAATTAGGCACATTCCTGCATCTGTATATATTTAAAAAAAACATATTTGGTAAGAAAACCGCAGAAGATGTAAACTATAAAGAAACCTTTGTAGATCTTCCGATGTGTGATAGTAACACATTCAGCTTTAGGTGTAGTGTATTGCAGCTATCGGCAACATATGGCACGCGTGCCACTAGGTGGCAAGCGGAAGGGTTTTTGGTGGCACGGCATAAACAATGACAAATAATGCAATTATTCACTACATTAATAAATTACATGCATAAGTTCTTAAACGAAACGGCTCGTTTTCTCACACGAAATGATCAGTTTTTGGAAAAACATAAAAAAACATTTTACGCGCGGCTTATTTTCTTAAGACAACATTATCAGTTTTTGAGGGGGAAAATTCAAATATTTTTGCTGCGCAAAATCTCACTTTAATTTTGAACAGGGCCTCAAGTTTATATTGCGCATAGGGCCATGTAAGTAATTTGAATTATAATAAAGTAATTAAATAAATATTCAATTTCTTAAAGATAGATTTTTCTTTAAAAAATACCCCCTTCCCCCATGAAAAAATCCTCGACCCGTCAATGGCACGCAGTGTCCAACACTTTAAAAAAATTTAAAAGTGGCACTTCAGTGCATAAAGGTTGCCGACCGCTGGCGTAGTGCATTAATATTTTCCTTTAAGTCAAAAGACCACACCCTTCCGATATAAAATGAAACCATCTGGACTTAAACATTGCTCTCGTAACAAATCAGGATTATTCTGCCTGAAGCAATTGCGGGATTAATGAAATTAGTGAAATAATAAAATCATTAATCATTAAATATTCTAAAATGGAATTCCACATAGTTAAAGCTGAACCTTTAAACATTTATAGTTCATCTAAGCTTTTCCTTCATCATAAAGCTCCCTACAAATTAAATTTCGTCAGCATTTATATTGCTTTGACATGGTGGTTTGATAAAAAATTACATTCCCAACGACTATCGATGAAAATAATTTGCTTTCGATTTGTGTAGGTAAAAATTCGATGTCTTTTTTCATTGAGAAATAAAAAAAAACCAGAGCGACTCCCCCCTAGGGGTTGTTGAATATTCAGCCGTTTAATTATTCATGATTCTGTCGTGAATTACAATGCCACAATTTACCTTCCTTAACAGAGGGAGCCTGTTTTAGTCGGCAGTTGTTAGGAAATATTCGGCACGACCCGATTAAAATTCATTTCATCATATTACAATATGCTAATGAAAAACGCTATTCCATATTTTAAGGTACGAGTTCTGCCTTTTATTTGCAAACGAAAACAAACAATAACACGACTCCAATATAAATATGAAACGACGAAATTTCAAAACAGGCTTTCTCTTTTAAGTTCAGTTCTTTTTCGGTCGTGAATCACAAAAAAAGTTATGGCATTATTCGTTTGAATAATACTCGTGAATGTATGTTATGAATACATTTTTTCATATTATTTGCTAAGGAATATATTTCAATAAATTCCGTTATTTATTGTGAAAGGTGTGGTAGAGGAAGACCAAAGTAAGAATGTTCGGATCAAGTAAATGATATTTGTAATATTGAAATTGAAGAAAGAAGTTTGGAACTCGTAGGAGTTTGGAGCTCTTCTCATTTTGCCTACCCTAGCGGGGAAAAGGTGTGATGTACGTGATTTATAACAATTCGAAAATAACGTTTTTACTGAAGTCTACAATTTCAATAAGTGAAGTCTTGTTTGTGCTCCCATGATGATTAGGTGAAAAACTTGAAAGCGATAGGGTTATATCATTCTCTTAATTAAAAAAAAAACAACAACACTGTTTTATTAAACAAACTTTGAAGTATTATATAAATAGCTTTTTTTTTCTTTCACGACATACGGTCTGGGTCTTCTGAGTCCTGGCCTGTTGTGTGCAGTTGTACGTATGTACTTTTGGACTGTACTATAAATTATATGACTTATGTTGGTGTTTTGATATGAAGGTGCGTACGTAGTAAGTACGATATATTTTATTTTTTTAAGGTTTGCTTTGTAAACATCACAAATTTTAGAAGAGTGAAAAATATTCCATTGCTTTTAACCATTGGAGTGATCAACTGAAGAAAGGAACAAGGGGATCTCGTCAAGAAGTTCTGGTAATCGGTTTTGCTGGAGAAATGTCATGGAAGAGATTGATAAAATCTTTAAATTGCTAACGGGAGGAACATCTAATCCATTTATGTTGGTTTCATGTTCCTGACAGCTATTGTAGGTACAGAAATGTTGTTTTATTTAAAATTTAAAAAGTTAACTTTCCAAGAACTTCCTTTGTCTCACGTCTGTCTGTCGCTTTTGAATAGGGCCTCAGATATTGACATTTTCAACATGTCACAAAATGTTTTCAAAGAAAGTATTTTGAGCTTTCTTAGTAATGGGAGTTAGTTGTTTTGGCTAAACAATTATTGTTTATTTTTATTTCTTGTTACTGATGTACTATACGAGTATATAAAATTATCTTTAACTTTCGTAGAAAATTTGGTTTAACCTGTTTGTGTAAGCTTCATAAAATAAATAAATAACTAAATTAAACAATTATCACGATTCTGAGAAGCGAAAGAACAACCGAGAACCAAGAATAATATTATATTATTCATTTAATTAAAAAATGTGTTCATTTTGGAAAATCGTAATATTTCATTTATAAATGAAGTAAAAAATATCATTTATTTTGATTGAAGAGCTTAAGTTAAATGGTAAATTATGGGAGGGTTTTAATTGGGGGTAGTTAAGCAAAAATGAACCAATCCATAAATCACCTAGTTGAATCACTAGAACCAATCCAATCTACAAATCACTTCATAGCCTAGTTGGTAAGACGCCTGACATTCAACTCGGGGGTTGTGAATCCGGTTCCGGTTGAAACGCAGGTTTCTGGTTCATTGGAAGATTGCCATATGACAATAAGCCTGTCAAGTTCGTTCGTATTTTCTCAGAAGATGGAACAGTTATAAGGGATATTGAACAGTTTGTAGCGATAGGAAAAAAATAATGTGGCATTAAAATCTATATAGTCGAACCGGACAGTATCAAAATCTGCTAAGATTTCAGAACGGCATTTTATCAACTTTCATGTATGGGAGCGAAACGTGGACAAAACTGAAAAGCGCAAAATAAATGTTGTAGAAATTAGTGTACTTAAGAATGTATCAATCAAGAAGAGCACTCTGAGATGGTTTGGCCACGTGGAACGAATTAATGAAGAAAGACTAACAAAATAAATATACAGTGCAAATGTGGGTGTATGGCGTGGTAGAGGAAGACCAAGAAAAGTGTGGTTGAATCAAGTGTATGATATTTTGAAAGAAGTAAATGTAAAAAGTCAGATAAATTGTAGGAGCTGTGTGAAAAGGTAACTGGATGAAGGGGCAAAAGATGTGTGACGCTATAGGAAAGTCTAGCGACTTCTCCTCTCTGCCAATCACGGCAGGAAGACGACGCGATGGTATTTATGTACGTAAATTCTGGCTTAATTTTTTTGTTCCATTCAAAGACCCCCAGACTTCCATGGTGTAGTTGGTAAGACGCCTTCAAAGACGTTTTAGTTTGGTTTTTGGTGAGTTGGAATAAATTATTGTTACACGGCAACAGACGCGACAGGTTGTGCTGTATACAACGCGAGTGTTATACTCGTACAATACAACGCAGCGCAATGTTTTCTCAATTATTATAAAATAGTAGGACGTCTGTATTTGTTTTAGACATCGGATTGTATGAATCGTGTTAGTGTTTATTATATTATTGTAGCGTTTTGTATTTGTATATTCACTCCCACTCTGATTATGTTTTGTAAAAAAATTTATTGGTCGAAATCGACCGTAAATGAATGAATTTAATAAAATGTGGTTTGAGTCTATTTTGTGTAATATCATCCATTTTTCACGAACAAAGCGAGAAGGACGGCGTATTTCATTTGGCGGTTCAATTGGTCGTGATTATCAATGGAGCTGTAAATGTAGATTTAATGGCAAAGTAAAAAGATGGAACGTTTTCACACAAAAAAGTGGAACAAAAGGGTTTCAAATCTGTTCTTAATAGCTCTTATTTTCTGTTCAGTGGTTCGTTTATGGGAATTTTGGGTAAATCGATTGTGAATTGTTCAATATAATTTTACGTGAGGGAGAGAAAATAATACCTCGCCGATTCAAGTGATGTAAAAAGGTATGTTTGACAAAGGAATAAAAATTACGTTGTTCTTGAGTGAATACAATATTATGAATCCAATGAAATTCTCGAGGTATAATAAAGAAATGCGACCACGGAGAAGAATATAGACATAGGAGGGTGAGAATTTATTACATAATAAAGAATGAAGTGATTAGGGATGAATGCTGATATGTAGAATTTTCTCAGATGATGGAATAGTTAAGAGGGACATCGAAATGCATAAAGCGGTAGGAAACAAAGTCAATGGGGCACTAAAACATATATACTCAAACCGTACAAAAAATTCACACGTGCCAACTTTGATGTCTGAGAGTGAAACGAGGAAAAATACGCGTTCTTAGATTACATGGAGTGACAATGTATGACAGAATACGGAATGAAGGAACAAGTGTGAACTTAAGGCTGATGTGTTGAATAAGATGACGAGGAGTACTTTGAGGTGATTTGGGCATATAGAAATGTATAAAGAAAGATCAACAAAATAATGAGAATGGAAGGCGTGGTAGAGTGAGACTAAGGAAAGTATGGTCGAATCAAGTGTATGGATGTAAAAGAGACGAGTCTGCCAATCTGTCCTTTCTGCCTATCCCGACCGTAAAACAGCATGCATGTATTTGAATTACCGTTAGACCTTTTTTTGTGATTCACGATAAAATTTAGAATTCGCCAATACGTATTAAACCAGAATGTTTTATTTAATAACATTTTTGAGAGATAAAATATATAAAATTATATTAATATTACTATTAATATAAATGTCAAAAAAATAAGAAATTAATGTTTTAATATGTTTTGCGTGTCACAGTGGTTGTTTATTAAGTGCAAGATGTTGCACTTTAGTAAGCACACTCCACAGAATATCAGTTATCATTGCAATTTTAAATCTGTCACGAAGAGTTGTGGTCGAAGATTTTCACGGGTATTTATTTACCAATAGTTTGAAATGTTTTTCGGAGTTGTTGATGTGTTGCGCTGACTTAAATGATGACCGACATTTCGAAGGTGGTGGTACCTTCATTGTCAGGTGAGTCACTACCGGAGGGGGAATCTCTTTTGGTAGTTCCTTCTTCGTCACTAAATGACGACACGCTCATAATGAATAAAGAATATTTCAATCTTCTAGTGTAGATCGCGCTGAATGGGGGCGTAGTTTGTTCCCCACACAGAGGCGGTGGTGACCTTCATCATCACGGATTGTCGAAAAAAAAATATTCGGTAAAAAAATTGATTTGAGGATGAAGGATGCGCCTTTCGAAACGTCGGCAATTATTTAAACCAACTCAACACCCCAACACTGAAAAACGTATTAACTTGAATATAGTTGTATTTGAAAGTACTCGTATATACAGATTTGCAGTTATAACATACTTAATGCATGAGTGAGAAAAGCATCACTTGACACTGGCGTATACTCCTTCATATATTATTATTCAAGAAGAAGAAGAGTGAAAAAAGGTGCATTCGGTCTACAAAGAACTGACCTTTTTATCTCTTTCCATCATAACTCACTCATCTAGTCATGTTACACGTTCCTTGTGGGCCAACCCGGCATAATGTGTTGTTTCATGGTAAAGTGGTTGCAACAAATTATTTGTACAACTCTTGCACATCAAGACTGCACAGAGCAGGCAATCAATATGGGCAGTGTATTGACGTTCATGTGACTTTGACTATAGGAGTAAAGTGAAAAAGTTGTTCTTGTCTGAATTGTATAGATATATATGCTTTGTTATTGTGTTGGGTTCGTCTTTTACTAGTTTTTTTCTATTGCATAACACTGCTTATATGTCAATGCTGAATTATATTTGTAGTTTTTATTCTTTAATATTTTGTATGAAAAAGGGTTTTTGATCAGTGAAATAAGAAAAAAAAATATAGCTCTGTACTTGTTTTCATTTGGAGGACAGCTTCGTGACAGATTTCAAAGCGAGTTCATTTCTGTATTACTCTTACTTAATTTAATGTATTCATAAGAACAATCTGATTTAAACGATATAAATGAAAAATGAATGAAATGAAAACGGGTCTCATGCAGCACTACTCACTATCTATTTCCGTTTCCTTTTCTAATTCATCATTATTATCATCTTCCTCGAGTTCCCAATCGGAGGACTTTTCCGAGCTGGTGGTGCTAGTGGCGGCGGTGGTCACTTCTGTAGATGGTCTGGAGTGGTCTTCGTCATCGTCCTCCTCGTGCGGCACCTGCTTGATGGGAGGGTGCGACGATAGGGGGCCAGCACCTGACACCCGAATGGTACGGTAACGAAACAAAATGAAAACAAAAAATAAATAAAAATTGAAAAAAATAAACAAACAAAAAAATGATGGGATAAAACTAGACAAAAATAAACAACGTAAAAACGAGTAAAAAATAAGTGTCATGGGTACATATATATAGATGACATGATAAAAGGAAAAACAGGTGTCATGGATAAATGGAAAAATATAGGTGTCATGGATAAATGGGAAAATATAGAAGTCATCGATAAATGGGAAAATTTAGGTGTCATGGATAAATGGGAAAATATAGATGTTATAGATAAATAGGAAAATATAGGTGTCATGGATAAATGGGAAAATATAGGTGTCATGGATAAATGGGAAAATATAGGTGTCATGGATAAATGGGAAAATATAAGTGTGATGGATAAATGGGAAAATATAGGTGTCATGGATAAATGGAAAAATATAGGTGTCATTGATAAATGGGAAAATATAGGTGTCATGGATAAATGGGAAAATATAGGTGTCATGGATAAATGGGAAAATATAGGTGTCATGGATAAATGGGAAAATATAGATGTCATAGATAAATAGGAAAATACAGGTGTCATGGATAAATGGGAAAATATAGGTGTCATGGATAAATGGGAAAATATAAGTGTGATGGATAAATGGTAAAATATAGGTGTCATGGATAAATGGAAAAATATAGGTGTCATTGATAAATGGGAAAATATAGGTGTCATGGATAAATGGGAAAATATAGGTGTCATGGATAAATGGGAAAATATAGGTGTCATGGATAAACGTGAATATACTGCAAAACTGGAGAAAGTCTCTGGTGTTAAGGATGACGAGAGATGTGGAGGAGTTGTTCAGAGGAACGCTATTGTCCGAGGTGGTCGCAATATTCAGTGAAGAATACGTTAAAAGAAATATAATACGTTGTCGGGAAAGTATTTTCGTATTTTTCAAAAAATTCAAAAGTATTTTACATTCGGATGTAATTTTATTCTGTCAATCTTTTTCCGATAGTTTCAGTACCTCAGTAATCTCTCGTGATGTAGAACGCTGGGTTTTTTGATCAAAGAATATGTCCTCCTCCCTCCTCTTCCCTCTTGTGACGTCGACTGCCAGCTGTCTTTCCATCTTTTGAGAGGTCGTCCTGGAGGTCTGCTTGCTTGGGGGATGCTGTCCCTGGCCATTCTTACGGCTCTTGGTTCCGCCGTTCTGGATACATATTCGTTACAGAACCTTCTTCTCTGTCGTCCCCATCTGACAATATCTTCAACTTCACACATCCTTCGGATTTCTGTGTTTCGTACTCTATCACGAAGGGTTTAGCCAGCGATACTTCTGAGTACCTTCATTTCGCTGGTTCGAAGGAGATTTTTGGTTCTGACAGTGTCGGCTCTGGACTCTATGCCGTATGGGGCGGACACAGGTCTTGTACATCCTAACCTTGCTTTGAATACTTGTTTTTCCAGATAGTGTTCTTTAAACATCCATTTGAGACATGACATTTCAAACGTCACAGGGACCATCCTACATTTTCTCTAGTATAGTATTTCTTTATTTATTTGTTCTACATGCTCAAACCATTACAGAATGCTCTCTACATCTTACTCAACATATCAACCTTAAGTTTACGTTCGCCCCTAATCACTTCATTCCGTACTCGGTTATACACTGTCACACCATATATTTTTAAAAGTGAACGCGTCTCTACAGTATTTATTCGAGCATTTAGAGTATTTTCCACGGTCACGTTTCATTTCCATACATTAAACTTGATACTAGTGTGTTGTTGTGGTATATTTTCTGATACGCGTCGTTCACACTCATCTCTTATCATTTTATTACGTGATTTTATGTTTATAACTTTTATGCACTGACTGTGATAATTTCTATATAGGAAAGAGACAAAGATCTTTTGAAAAGAGATTTCGTGAACACAAATCCGCCTTAACAAATCCTCTAATTTATTCTGAAATGGCTAATCATTGTCACCGTGAAAACCCTGCCTTCACCCCCAGTCCTCAACCCGAATGTTAATCGTTAGAAGTGTGTATGTATCTCGGTACCAGTTCAAACATAATTCAATCTTGTTTGTGCTCCCCTGAAGATGAGGTGAAAGCCTTGAAACCGGTAGTGTTATACAGTTACAAAAAAAGTGGAATAAACAGTGTTTGATAAAACAAATTATAATTTCATTACGTATTCTATCATACATTGTTACCCCGTGTAATATTTTCAGTGCATTTTATTGATATAAGCGTAAAACAAAAGTTTTATAGTCCAAGAGTTTGATGAGAATTAAGTTGAAGAATCACAGATATTGGGGAAATAGAAGACGGTGAGCCATGGGTCTCTCTATACGGTGCTAAATAAATAAATGGCGCGCCGAAAATCGAAAAACCCCAAAGTTAGAGAGAACTAAGCTAAATTGAGAAGAATGATATATGAAGATAACAACGGCTGTTTCACTTTCGGATAAACGATGCTGTTATAAAGGACCAAGCAAAATTTAGATCAACGAAGTGGACCAAGATTAAGGCCAGAGACAATTCCACGAAAAAGTAGAAAAGAGAATATGAAAATAATGATTTTATTTAAGATCAAACAGAGTTCAGTACGATAATTCCACTTGAAAAGGTTTCAAATCAAATACTATAAGCCAGCCCTCAAGAAATCATTTAAATAAGCAAAATTTTACGATAAAATATCTGAACTAGCATAAAATCTTTTACCATATATAAGAACTTGAAAAAAATCTAAAATGTTGCCAACGAATAAAATCTTCAGTACAGTGATTCTAAACCTGAACAGTTGCCGGCATATCTTAAATTCTCAAAATGTGTTCTCGCACACCCAATAAAAAATCTATACATGACAATGACAGAATTGTTATTCCACCATTGTCATGTACGAGTATAATACTGTACTGATGATACAATACCTTGTTATATAAGTATAAATATAACACTTTCCGACACACGAGTCGTAAGTTAAAGGGTTCATCGCATTTTTGTCATTTCCCACAAAAGCATAATTATTAATTTGTTATTACATGTTTGTTAATTATTCAATGTTA
>OX463839.1:52122760-52324870 GCA_949825065.1 Odontocerum albicorne
TCGTAAATATGGAAAGTCTATTTAGAATAATTAACAATAAATTATTTTGTTATTCCGTTAATAATTCCGTTTCTACCTCCTATCCCGAGGCTTTCTTCAGGCGGAATGATCCGGGTTCGTTACGAGAGCGATGTTTATATCAGACTGGTGTCATGTTATTTTGGACCACCTACATCAAAAGTGTGTGTGTTGGTCTATTTACGGGAATATTTCAATTATAATAAATTAATTGCCAGATTAACTTTTATTATCAATTGCATGAATTAGACGTGTGCGTGTGTTGTCACCTGTCGACATGTGTTAGTATTTCCAATACGTAGGTATGCGAACTGTAAGTTATGTGCGTACTCCAATGCTTCTCAACTCGAATGCTCTACAATTAGGGTCGAAGACAAGCTGGCCACGCTCTTCAACAAGTTTCTATCATATTATAGAGTATCATACAAATAAATAAATAAAATATGATAATAAATTCAATACTGTATTTTATTTAATCATCATCCTGTCGTGTAGCTCATGACTAAGCATCGTGATTCCAATGATTTTTCTCTGACGACCCTCTCCATCCATTTCTGCACTCCGTGGCCCGAAGAGCAGTTGTTAAGGGTAGTCCAGTTGCGTCTCTCACTATGACAGTGCAACGCATTGGGATTCTTCCTCTTGTGCGTCATCCTTCCACGTTTCCAGTACCCATGAGCCTCTCCAAACTGTCTCCCAGGTTACGAGCAATTTGCCCAAAGAATTAGAGGACTCGTTGTCGGTATATTGTCGACAATCTGCCGGTGATTTTCAGTTCTTCGAGAATGAAAGCGTTGATTTTCAGTTTTCCATCACCACATTTTAAATGCATCTATTTTACGTCTTTCGCTTGATCTCAGAGTCCAAGTATCCGCGCTATAAAGCCTCGGCCACACAGGAAAGAGCCTCGCTTGATGCTTAGAGCTGTTACGAGTTAGGCGACATATTCTAGCGAATCACCGTACCGCATACTATCGCAGTGGCCACACTGCACGCCACGTTGCATGATGATTAGTCATTGAGTGAATCTCCTAGCGAACAGACGTGTTGGTTAATTTACAAGATGGCGGAAGTTTTAATGACAGCTGTGTATAAAAGAGAGCTTTTGTGGAACCCATCGAGCAAATTATAGTAAAATGTACCTGTAATAAAATCACTTTGGAATGAAGTTGCGCAGAAAGTAAATAAAGATGGTAAGTTGTAATGAAATTGGTTAGTTTTGAGAGTGACATCGTGTGTTGACTCAACCGCTCCCAACTGTCAAATGAATTTGTGCGTAGTACTTTGGTGTGGCCAGGCATGAAGTCACCTAGTATATGAGTCACGTAAAACCTAGCTAACGAAGTACCTAACGAAGCATTTTGGTGTGGCCTCGGCCTAAGTCTCCGCGCCATACATGAATATTGCGAATAAAAGAGACTTAACTAGGCGCATTTTCGTCGTGATAGTGATGGTCCTGCTCTTCCATATATTTTCCAGCTTTGACATTCCAGTTCTTCTTCTCACCGCATTCCAGTTCTTCTCACCGCATTCCAGTTCTTCTCACCGCATTCCAGTTCTTCTCACCGCATTCCAGTTCTTCTCACCGCATTCCAGTTCTTCTCACCGCATTCCAGTTCTTCTTCTCACCGCATTCCAGTTCTTCTCACCGCATTCCAGTTCTTCTTCTCACCGCATTCCAGTTCTTCTCTCGCATCAACTATTGTTGGTAATACTGAAGCCTAAGTAAATTGTATTTAATACTGCGAGACAAAATACTGAGAATACATCAAACTATCCAGAAGAAAAGGAACACAACGAATTTTTCTTATTTCATGGTTAAATTATTTAAGACTTGAACAGTATTAGCCTTCGTTGAACAATAGCGGCTTATTTTGAATATTTCCTAATTAACGTAGGAAAATGTTTAACTGTCAAATAAATCCCATTATGAAAATCTAAAACACAATTGACGTTAATCACAGCCGACTAATACATTAGTTGAGTTGTAGGTAATTGAATATTAAATAGTGGGATAATAACGAGACGACAAAGCGAAACAATTTATTCTGAAATGCTTGGTAAACGTGTTATATACAAGTCGAATGAATATCACAATGTCGGTTGTACGAATTGAT
Source organism: Odontocerum albicorne (assembly GCA_949825065.1). Lineage (NCBI taxonomy): Eukaryota > Metazoa > Arthropoda > Insecta > Trichoptera > Odontoceridae > Odontocerum > Odontocerum albicorne. The sequence continues at coordinate 52,124,896 of OX463839.1, forward strand.
ATTTAAAGACAGGATAAAAGTAACCCTTTACAAAATGTATGAAGAGATCATTGATTAATTATTTAGGATAGGAGTGGAAATATAATAAAAGGATAGATAAAAACATAATTTCATTATCTTAAAATAAAGTAAACTTTTAAATAGAACAACAAAAGAAATGATTTCAATGAAAATATTATTAATAAAATATATAATAAAAATGAGCGACTGATAAGGAAATTCAAATGACATGAGGATTTCTACAAAGTTAAAGATGGATGAATTTAACAAATATCTATTATTTAGGCTAGAATCAATGCTAGATTAAAAATAAGTATTCACGAATTATATAATACATATACACATTTAAAAAACAAAAGTAATGCATCAAAATCGATTAAAAATAATGGATGAAAGGTTCTAATAAATATTGTTTAAAATTACATTTAACAATTATATAACAAACGATGATGATGATTTTTTTACTAGTTAAAACTAAAGCAATGCACTAATATATAGAATAAAAAAATAATTTTAAACACATTGAAATATAAAAACAAATTTGGATGCACAATAAAATAAAAAAATGGAATAAAATATTAATTTAAGTTTGAAATGAAAATAATCATCAGTATTAGGAGTTATTTGAGTTGATTTAATTTTATGGAGTTAATCATAAAGTTATTATTTTTTGACTTATTCAAGTTATTCAAAAAAGGAAAATTCGAAAAAGCGATTAAAGTTAAATAAGTATCACGGAAAGTAATTTAATAGTTATAACTAATGCAATACACATAGAACAGGAAGAGCAAAGGTTTTAGGATAGCATGGAAATCGGGGTATATCGTTAACACCATTGCCACATGTGTGGAGTACCACAAGGACTCATAACATATAACTAATGCAATACACATATAACAGGAAGAGCAAAGGTTTTATGATAGCATGGAAATCAGAGTATATCGTTAACACCATTGCCACATGTGTGGAGTACCACAAGGACTCATAACATATAACTAATGCAATACACATATAACAGGAAGAGCAAAGGTTTTAGGATAGTATGGAAATCAGGGTATATCGTTAACACCATTGCCACATGTGTGGAGTACCACAAGGACTCAGAACATATATATTTTCTAGCTTGTAATTATTTGTGTTTAAAATAGTTCAAATTAGTTTAAAAAAATTAAAATAAGAAACAAGAGTTTATTTTGCAAGGAATTTACTTAAAAAAGGAAAAGCTAAGGATAACAATATACTCGTACGAGGAAAAGGAAACGTTGGAGATATAGATATGAACGAACTAAAAATGTGAAATTTTCGTTTCTTAGATCGATTCCGGGGAGCGTAATAAATAATGAAATGCGGCATATTTTAGATATTAGAAAACATAGCACACGCAATATTAATACGTTACGAAAGAATTTCAGATGTAAGCGACCAAAACATGAAAGTATATAATTTTAGAATCAACTCAGAGAATGCTCAAATAACAACGAAGAATAGAAATAAATTAAACGAAAAACACTTAATTTTTTTATAGAGCCAAAAATAGTCAAATTACATAGGTCAAGGTCTTTTGCTTCTTAGACAAACTGAAGAGGATTAAGGAAAAGCGCAACAAATTCGATGAAAGACAACCGTCTCTTGGATGGATTAAATATAGACTCGTAGGTCTATAGCAGATTAATTGACACTATAATATATTGGTTTATAAAGAGGGACAATAAAGACAATTAACAGCCTGCTGAGTTATAAAAGAAGACTGATAACAGAATTTATGAAATGATCAATTTATTGTAAATGATTGGAGAATATTTGAATTTTTACTATTTTTTAATGATGCCATTGCGATATCTAAATATTTTTGTAAGTCTATTGCGATTTGTGGATTGTCTGTGAAATTTATTGGTAGTCCGTCAATCTACAATGACGCTTGTTCAAGTTGATGCTGGATGTAACCCACTGTTTGTTTTATCTCTCTTTGTTGTTTTTTTTTCTTACTCTCGTTTCTAATTTATTTTTATATTTCAAGATCTTGTAATGTTGATTTTGACTTGAATAAGTTGATTGTTTTATTTTCATTTTGTTTATATGCAATTGAACTTTTTTCCACATGAATGTCAATAGTGATACTTGGCGTGGTACGGTGCCGGCTGCCAGTCTTGAGGCGGTTCCGTATTGTATTAATAACTGTGTAATATTGTTAAATTAATCGTAAAAAAATTTACGTGTATACTTATGTGTTGTTTGAATTATTTTATTGTATTTTTTTATTTGATTTAACTGTAATTTTTTTTAAATTTTTGGAATGTTGTTCTATGGTACATTGTGATGTTGATGAAGGAATAAATAAATAAATATAGGCGTTGAGGATAAAATCCGGAGGAGAGAAATTGCGTCTAAGTTGGAAAGCAGGAAATTTAGAGAGACGCGATAGGGACAGAGTAGAAGTTGCGGAAAGTGTAGAAATAACGGACTAAAAAGGATTGGGCGCAGCGTAAACATTAAACTATAGCATAAACATTGCAGTTGCTGAGGAACAAACTTGATGAAGGAACGTTGCCTCTAACATAATCTGCTGAGAATTTCTTCATAAAAAATTAAACAAAACTCTTGCAACGGTTGGGAACAAACCTGATATAATATTACTTTTAATGGAATGCAGAAGGGACAGTATGTTAAGGAACAAACAAGGAATGGCACAAGCATTGTAAATATCGGATAACAAACCTGATGAATGAAGGTTGCCTCTGGCGTCCTCGTCGTCCGGCCCCCACCCGGAGCCGGAGCTCTCCAGGTCGGTGGTTACCTCCCCGCGCGTGCCGGAGCCCTCGAATCCCTCATCATCGATGAAGAAGTCCTTTGTGGAGCTTCGGCTGGCCCCTCCGCCCCCACCGCCGGGGCCCGCCTTGTTCGGACTCTAGGGATAAAAAAAAACACGTGTTAGTTTTTTTAGACTTTATGCGCATGAGCTTTTCAGTTATTATAATCTATTGTATTTGCCGACTGACTAGAAGCAGTGGTTCTAAAAATGTTTTGTAATTATTCAAACAATATCTACTTGATTTATCATCTTGAGTCTCTATTTGATTCTAACAATACTGATAGCTGTCCGAACATCGCATCCAGCATTATTGTCATTCGGTGCATTGGTCCATCTGAATTTACTGAGTGGCGCAAATAATAATAATAAAAGGACAATTTATATAGCGCTGTTTAGGGAGCGAACTCTCTTCAAGAGCGTTCTAACTCAGGATTTTAAACCCACTTATAAATTTTGATAAGACCTCCCAAAAAGGATTGTCTTTAAGTGATTCCTAAAGCTGCACACGCCCCCCTTTTTTATACACTAGGACGCAACCATTTCACGCCACAGAACCAGCAACAGTAAAAGCTCTATCTTAATACCCGGCTCTTTTGGATTGAACAGCCAATTAATTAGATGAAAACGAAATCGACCCCGCAGTTCTACTTCTTTTCGAAGAAACATCCCGCAGACACAGATCCGAAAGACACAATGGAGACATCCCATTAAGGGACTTAAATACAAAGATACAAAATTTCAAATGTATCCATTCGCTAATAAGCTATGTTTTACAATTTGTCACAGGTTTCGGCTTTAACTTTGTGGAACTCCATATTGAAATGTTTCAAATTAAAATAATAAATTACTTGATTATTTTACTAATTACCATCGCCCTCTACTGTACGTGTTTCTACCTGCCATCCTATCCCTCCTATCATTCCGTCTGAAGACAGAAACATGTGCAGCGTTGCTGGTGGTATTGCAACATGGCGCATTACGATATTTTGTAGAGGTACACTTTCCAGCAAAGTATACTCCATCGTAGCCCTATTACACATTAGAACCCCCGGTTCAGATATACTTGTATTATATTAATTATTATCCGAACTGTACTGTATTACACTTTTGTTGTATACAGTGCAATCTGACACGCTTTATTGCCACGTGGAAATCTCTTCCAACCAACCAGAAATATGTTAAAGAGCCCTTGAGTGAAATCTGTCTGATTTTTTTTTTAAATCTGGGTTTCAACGGGAATCGAACCCACAACCCCGGGTTGCGAGAAAAGTATCTTACCTACTTGCCTACTATATTGAATCTTCAAAAACTTTTGTATTCGGTTAAATTTTCATCTTTGATATGGAAAAATTATACAAAATAAATGTCTTTAATAATACGATAATAATATCTTCAATTGAATTTTCAAGCATAAGCAAATTTCGTAGAAGTAAAAAAATTCAAAAAAATACACGAAATACAAAAATAAATTATCTTTTACGACGTCAATTCAGACGTACACATATAACACGTATGCGTACTTCAGGAAACGAAAAACAAACTTCACTTGACGTCAATCCAAAATGGGCACTTCAAGAAACAGAAAAACAAGTGACGCGTGACGTCAATAAGGGTTGAAATAAAATATTACAAAATCTAAGATCGTAAAAAAATAACAATAATCTTATAGAATTGAATATACACGTATGGAAATATAAAAATTATTTAAAAACCTTTTGTCAGGGCTGGTTGCTTGGAAACGATTAACCAGTAAACGTTCGATTTGATCCCTCACGCACAATTAAATGTCATGGCATTATGCTTTAGTTATATGCAGTACAACCTTGAAAGCTTATTGCTTTGTGACAAACTCTTTCAACCAACCAGTCCAAAAGATTTTAAAGATACCTTAAGTGAAAACCAGATTGCTATCCTTTAAAAATAAACCTGCGTTCTAACAGAAATCGAACACGGAACCCTTATTTTGGAAGACAAGAACCTTATTAACAAGGTTACGGAGGTTGAAATTAAAACAAAAATCGCAAGAGGTTTTTCAAATTGTACGTGATCGTATGATAGATTATTTATTGTATGCAAATAACGTATTCAATGTTGAAATATTGGCACACGATTGACTGAAACCCAAAACTTTTTAGCAAATCGGTTTTAATGTCGAATTCAATTTTTATCCAATATATTCCCTTGAATCGGTCTTGCTTTTTTCTTCTCTCGAAAATCAAGCGAAAAGGTTGAAATTTATGTTTAGTTACGAAAAGTAAAAAGTTCTTCATTGAAAACTGAGCGAAATGTTTATTATTTAATTTAATTAACGACACAACAATGTCTTTTATATACAAATGAACATATAACAAGTTATACAAGTAATTAAAATTATTGACAAAAAATACAAAACTTTGTCTTAAACTAACATGGAAATACAAAAAGTAGTAGTAATAATAAATGACAAAGTCATTGTTTAAAATTATTTAATATTAATATTTATATTTAAGTTCAATATATGTATGTAATCGTATATCACAAAATATTACCAAATTTTACAAAGTAGACTTGCGTAATTGTCGAAGACTTGTTTTATAGTGGTAAATGTGACGAGTTCAGCGCGAGATTTGAATATGAGAGTATTTTATCCTGAACATCAGCTGTTTAAAGCGTGAGTAAGCATTTCATATTCAGATTGTAAAACCCAAATTTGTAGTAAAACATTATAGTTCAATATTATGTAAATAACCATCAATCATGGTAAAGTAAACTATCAACCATCTAACTATAATAAAACCGATCGTACTTACATCCGTATGTAACATTATGTGTTGTTATAGAGCAGGGGTCGGCAACCTTTTAGCTGTGGTGTGCCAAGCCACTCTACCAATATGATTCAGGGTGCCGCCTTAATTCTAAATTATATAATGGGGTTCTAGAGGAGAAGAATTTTATACCAAATTTATCTTTTAAACATATTTATTAAAAAATAACATAAAATTCTAACATAAATTAAAAAAATTTAATGCGAACCTTGTCCCTGCACATTTTTGCTTAATATTTCAATATCAGGGGTATAATTTGTGACTTTTAATTTCACACAAGATTCTGAATGTTCAGTTGTTAAACGACTTCTTTGTGGACTCAAAATATGTTTCATGTGAGAAAAAATTTGTTCACAGAGATATGTGGAACCAAAAGCGGAAAGGAGAGCACATGCAATTTTCTTTAAACAATTAAATCTTTCCGGCAATGACATCCAACAATTTAATATAGCAGTCGATTTTTCCATAGAGTCATCTTCCAGATTTTTTCGTAATTCCTTAAATTTTGTTTTCCATAATTCTGAAGATATTAGTTCGATAAGTTCCATTTCAAAATTATCAACATTCATCCACTCAAAAATTGAAAAATCAAACGGGATTATTAATGGATCTATTAAATCTGGTTTTATGAGGAAGGAAAATATAGGCACATGAGCTTCAAAGTCTTTGCATCTTCTGGAAAATTCATCTTTAAGTGCTTCAACGTAGGTTTTAAGTTCATCTTTGTCTATGGTCGATTTATTTGCAAGCGCTTTAACATTTGGGAAGTATTTGTAGGTACTAGTATTAATATCACATAAAAATATATTTAATTTTGTAGCAAATCCTGTCCAATATTCAAAAAGTTCGAGCACAGTTTGGCGCTTTCCTTGCAATCTTAAGTTTAGTTCATTGAGATGTTTAGTTATATCAGTCAGAAACATCAATTTGCATAACCATTCTTTATCGTTCAATTCGGGGAAATGTTGTTCCTTTTCATTAAGAAAAACTTTAATGTGTTCCAGACATGACACAAACTTATTCAAGACATTGCCTCGACTAAGCCAACGAACATGGCTGTATAAGGGGAGGTCAACATATTCACTTTCTATTTCTTCTAAAAGAGATTTAAATTGCCTGTGTGTCAATGAAGAGCGAGACACTATGAAATTAACTATTTTAACAACAGTGTTCATTACAGGAATTAAGCGCTGTGACGAAATTTTGGCAACTAAACTTTCCTGGTGTATTATACAATGGAAGTTCAATATTTTATGTCCAATATGATTTTCAAGAAGTTTGACAAATCCTCTATCCTTGCCAACCATTGCAGGTGCGCCGTCAGTAGTTACACAAAATATTTTTTTGATATTAATGTTCTTGCTGTCAAAACAATTTATGAATGAAGCAAGAATATCCTGCCCCTTAGTTGTCCCAGACAGAGGAATCAAATTGCACAATTCTTCATAAACTTGACCTTTATCACAATACCGTGCAAATACTGCAAGCCGCGCAATATCATTTACATCGGTACTTTCATCAACAGCGACGCTAAATGCAACAGCTTCTTGTAATCCAGAATTCTGTTTTGTTGTTACATTGTCTGCCATTTCAGTTATTCTTCTTTCAATTGTTCGCGCAGAAGCCGGTATTTCTCGAATTCGGGATAATATGGTTTGTTGGTTAGGTAAATCGCTAAACAACTTTTCAGCACTTTTTATAAAGATTTCCTTTATATATTCCCCATCTGTAAAGGGTTTGCCTTTGGCAGCTATGCAATGAGCAATTGCGAAGCTGCATTCTGTCGCTTTAGGCTTCGTTCCAGTTATTCCATAAAAAAAAGTTACTTGTTTCTTATAACCAGAAACAGCTCTCTTTATAGTTTCACATTTCTCATCGTTGCTATTAAATGTGGACTGATGTTTGGTTTGGAAATGTCTTTGTACAATTGACGTGCGGCATACGACACTTTCGCGACATATCGCACATACAGCACGATCCTTTTGTTGTATAAATCCATATTCATTCGTCCAATAGTCTTGAAACCCGCGAACCTTTAGTTTTTGTTTCTTACCCTCCATTTGATTAAATATGGATGAATTATAACAAATATTAAACCAATAAGATATAAGTCTTCACAAAAAAGTTAGAACGGAAAGTAACGACCAGTATTAAACGAAATGCAAGTTTAACTGGTATTACAGGCAAATGGTGCGCAGTAGCAAAACGAGAAAGAGAGGGGCGAATGTCATTCCGGCTTGAACATACGTGAAGTCCGCTTCGATAACTAGTCGGCGCTACGCATGTTTCATCCCTTTTACTCCGAATGCGCTCTCACTCACCCTTCGCGCAGATTTTCGTGACATTGGCGAGCCACGTTAGATAAATAATTATAATTAAACATTTTCTCTTATTTAAAAATCACTTCGTCTCGATATTTTCGCGATTTCCCTGATTATTTGTAGAGTGCCATTCAGAACCCCATCGCGTGCCAAGCCTGGCACGCGTGCCATAGGTTGCCGACGCCTGTTATAGAGCATCCTTATTTTTTGGGTGTCTTTTGCGAGACAAATTGAATTTATTAAGAGCCATATTTTTACCACGTCCAATGAATTTTGCGTTTTTTCTTTCTCCGTGGAACTTTTCCACTTATAAATCGATTGTTAATTTTTTTAAATATCTAGAATTGTAATTTTTAAAATAAATGTTACTATATTAACTCATATAATTGCACAATGGCTTTAATTTGGTGGCACAAATCATTCTAACATAGTTTGGGTGGAATACCTATTATAATAATAACAAATAATGTATTGGTATTTATTAAGAAGAGATGACTTGACTGTTGAACAAAATCATTCTAACATAGTTTGGGTGGAATACCTATTATAATAATAGCAAATAATGTATTGGTATTTATTAAGAAGAGATGACTTGACTATTGAACAAAATCTTGACTGTTGAACAAAATCATTCTAACATAGTTTGGGTGGAATACCTATTATAATAATAGCAAATAATGTATTGGTATTTATTAAGAAGAGATGACTTGACTGTTGAACAAAATCTTGACTGTTGAACAAAATCATTCTAACATAGTTTGGGTGGAATACCTATTATAATAATAGCAAATAATGTATTGGTATTTATTAAGAAGAGATGACTTGACTGTTGAACAAAATCATTCTAACATAGTTTGGGTGGAATACCTATTATAATAATAGCAAATAATGTATTGGTATTTATTAAGAAGAGATGACTTGCCTATTGAACAAAATCTTGACTGTTGAACAAAATCATTCTAACATAGTTTGGGTGGAATACCTATTATAATAATAGCAAATAATGTATTGGTATTTATTAAGAAGAGATGACTTGACTATTGAACAAAATCTTGACTGTTGAACAAAATCATTCTAACATAGTTTGGGTGGAATACCTATTATAATAATAGCAAATAATGTATTGGTATTTATTAAGAAGAGATGACTTGACTGTTGAACAAAATCTTGACTGTTGAACAAAATCATTCTAACATAGTTTGGGTGGAATACCTATTATATTAATAGCAAATAATGTATTGGTATTTATTAAGAAGAGATGACTTGACTATTGAACAAAATCTTGACTGTTGAACAAAATCATTCTAACATAGTTTGGGTGGAATACCTATTATACTAATAGCAAATAATGTATTGGTATTTATTAAGAAGAGATGACTTGACTATTGAACAAAATCTTGACTGTTGAACAAAATCATTCTAACATAGTTTGGGTGGAATACCTATTATAATAATAGCAAATAATGTATTGGTATTTATTAAGAAGAGATGACTTGACTGTTGAACAAAATCTTGACTGTTGAACAAAATCATTCTAACATAGTTTGGGTGGAATACCTATTATAATAATAGCAAATAATGTATTGGTATTTATTAAGAAGAGATGACTTGACTGTTGAACAAAATCATTCTAACATAGTTTGGGTGGAATACCTATTATAATAATAGCAAATAATGTATTGGTATTTATTAAGAAGAGATGACTTGCCTATTGAACAAAATCTTGACTGTTGAACAAAATCATTCTAACATAGTTTGGGTGGAATACCTATTATAATAATAGCAAATAATGTATTGGTATTTATTAAGAAGAGATGACTTGACTATTGAACAAAATCTTGACTGTTGAACAAAATCATTCTAACATAGTTTGGGTGGAATACCTATTATAATAATAGCAAATAATGTATTGGTATTTATTAAGAAGAGATGACTTGACTATTGAACAAAATCTTGAATGTTGAACAAAATCATTCTAACATAGTTTGGGTGGAATACCTATTATAATAATAGCAAATAATGTATTGGTATTTATTAAGAAGAGATGACTTGACTGTTGAACAAAATCTTGACTGTTGAACAAAATCATTCTAACATAGTTTGGGTGGAATACCTATTATAATAATAGCAAATAATGTATTGGTATTTATTAAGAAGAGATGACTTGACTGTTGAACAAAATCATTCTAACATAGTTTGGGTGGAATACCTATTATAATAATAGCAAATAATGTATTGGTATTTATTAAGAAGCGATGACTTGCCTATTGAACAAAATCTTGACTGTTGAACAAAATCATTCTAACATAGTTTGGGTGGAATACCTATTATAATAATAGCAAATAATGTATTGGTATTTATTAAGAAGAGATGACTTGACTGTTGAACAAAATCTTGACTGTTGAACAAAATCATTCTAACATAGTTTGGGTGGAATACCTATTATAATAATAGCAAATAATGTATTGGTATTTATTAAGAAGAGATGACTTGACTATTGAACAAAATCTTGACTGTTGAACAAAATCATTCTAACATAGTTTGGGTGGAATACCTATTATAATAATAGCAAATAATGTATTGGTATTTATTAAGAAGAGATGACTTGACTGTTGAACAAAATCTTGACTGTTGAACAAAATCATTCTAACATAGTTTGGGTGGAATACCTATTATAATAATAGCAAATAATGTATTGGTATTTATTAAGAAGAGATGACTTGACTGTTGAACAAAATCATTCTAACATAGTTTGGGTGGAATACCTATTATAATAATAGCAAATACTGTATTGGTATTTATTAAGAAGAGATGACTTGACTGTTGAACAAAATCTTGACTGTTGAACAAAATCATTCTAACATAGTTTGGGTGGAATACCTATTATAATAATAGCAAATAATGTATTGGTATTTATTAAGAAGAGATGACTTGACTGTTGAACAAAATCTTGACTGTTGAACAAAATCATTCTAACATAGTTTGGGTGGAATACCTATAATAATAATAGCAAATACTGTATTGGTATTTATTAAGAAGAGATTACTTGACTGTTGAACAAAATCTTGACTGTTGAACAAAATCATTCTAACATAGTTTGGGTGGAATACCTATTATAATAATAGCAAATAATGTATTGGTATTTATTAAGAAGAGATGACTTGACTGTTGAACAAAATCATTCTAACATAGTTTGGGTGGAATACCTATTATAATAATAGCAAATAATGTATTGGTATTTATTAAGAAGAGATGACTTGACTATTGAACAAAATCTTGACTGTTGAACAAAATCATTCTAACATAGTTTGGGTGGAATACCTATTATAATAATAGCAAATAATGTATTGGTATTTATTAAGAAGAGATGACTTGACTGTTGAACAAAAAAAAACAATGTTAACACGAGAAAGCAGTTAGTAATGAGTGAAAATGTTTGAATCTTTAAACATTTATAAAATTAACTCTCAACTATTAAATACATGTATCACTCTCACTCCCTTTATACGTGTGCTACGTAAAAATGTTGTTGATTATTTATATAATGTTTTCTAATACTAAGATATATACTTTGTTTTGACTAGCGTTTTATTAAAATTCTACGTTATTAAAGATTTTTCAGTTTTATTCCGGAAATGGATTTAACACGTTTTCTTAAAAATAAAATTAAAATAAACGATTTTGATTGTTTCTGCAAGACGACATTTTAATTGAAAGCATTAAATTTGATGTCGTGTTTATGAATTTTTAATAAAATAAATAAAACAATTATTTTATATTTACAACTGTTTTATTTGAGTTCACTACCGGTTTCAAAGACTTCCGTCTTCCTCTTCAAGTGAAGATAAACTTTATTTTCACCTGGCGAGGAAGACGGAAGAATTAAAATAAAACAGCAGAGAATACAAAAAAAAAGTGTTTTATTTATTTTATCGAAAATTAATAAAGTATAACAGATTATTATTATGGATCAAAATGATAAGTTGGCTGTAAAAATATAGTAGCTGCAGATGCTAAAAGGAAGAGACGATCGCGTCAATTACAACGAGCAACCGAGACTCGAGAAAAGCAGCAACACAACATAAAGCAGCACAAAGACGAGCACAATAGTCGTATTGAAAAAAAAAACTTCAGTCACTATTGACGGGTATTTGTTATACTAGTATTTTAATGATAATGTATGTTATATATTCAGTAAATAAACGAAAATAAATATATAAGCTTTTCCTCTTTATCTAAAGCCGAAATAAAAAAAAACACAATTTATCCCAAAATGTTTGAAATCCAATACATTCTATACAATTTCCAACCGTAATCCGTAATTTCCTAGAAATTTGCTATTGTTCAGTCTTTGTTATTTTACTTTTGTCTTGAAACCTTTATTATTCGTTTCTAGGGTCTACAAAGAGGCTTGGATACTAAATATTAACAATAATGGAAGAAAGCTGGTTTAGGGGAGGAGTTTGCTACCGATCATAAAATCTGCCACGTTAAAATATTGAATAAAAGGATAATACATTTCAGGGAAGAACCTTTTTTCAAATGATTTATTTATTTCATTTCTTATTTATTTAACACTTCATTGGAAAAAAAACAATCTGTCGGGATAATTCAATGGCGTTTTGGTAAAGTGGTACAAGTCATCAATTACTTATATGTCAGTTTGAAGTTTTGCAACACTTGTATTCCCGAAATACAGACCTTAGGTAAATTTCAAAGGTAAACTTTGAATACATAAATAATTTATGTATTCAAAGTTTACCTTTAAAATTTACCTGAGGTCTGTATTTCAAGAATACAAGTGTTGCAAAACTTCAAACTGACAAATAAGTAATTGATGACTTGTACCTCTTTACCAAAACGCCATTGAATTGTTAGGCGGCAATCTCTTCTAATCAACCAGACAAGGGAAGTTAAATGGTTGCAATAAAATATTCTCATGATTATTCATCTTTATGAACTTATACATAATAAAAGTAAAAGTGAGATATTATCAATTAAAGGAAAAGGAAGGGATGGCGGTTAGGAAAGAAACATCACAAATGAAATACGTTACATTACTGACTAGATTTTTTTAGTAGCTTCTTAAATCATGCTAAGAAAGCAGCGAGTCTAACATTGGTTTGTAACTAGTTTCAGAGTTTCACTACATGGACAGTAAAGAATCACGTAAAAAAAAGAAGAGTGGTGAACTGGGAATGTCAATAAAAAATGTCTGTTGTTTATAGTTAAGGCATTAACGTTGTGGAAGTTTAAAGACATTGTAATTTATTTTAAACAAACACTGTTTATTCCACTTTTTTGTGACGGTATAACCCTACCGGTTTCAAGGCTTTCACCTCATCTTCAGGGGAGCGCAAACAAGACTAAATGCTGTTCGAACTGGTACCGATATAGTTCGAACAGCATTTAGTCTTGTTTGCGCTCCCCTGAAGATGAGGTGAAAGCCTTGAAACCGGTAGGGTTATACCGTCACAAAAAGTGGAATAAACAGTGTTTGTTAAAAATAAATTACAAAAAATGTCTGTTTGAACGTAGCGCAAGTCTGTGAAGGGAAAAACGCTGAAAATTAAATAGGAGAGGGTTAATATTAAAATTACATTTAAACGTTATTAATGTCATTTTTAATTCATAAAACTCTAGGACATCAGCATTAAATGTTTTGATCGATCTAGCATATATCCTTTCTTTACTCGTCGACAATGTTTCGCCATATAATAACATTACCCAACTGTGTGTGAAGTTTAACTACATGGCTATATACTCCCATATACTATAGCCCTGTACTTAAGGTTTACTCTGAATTTGAAAACGCCATTACATGGCGAAACAGTGCCACTGGGTAAATATATAGACTTTTCAATTCAGATTTTTTTTGCATAAATATACAATTCTGATTTTTATTTTTTATGGAGTCATAAAAAATGCATATGAACTGTATTCATCATCATCATGATGAATACCGTTCATATGCATTTTTTATGACAATGTCCTGTGTATATAAAATCACATTCAACACTACTTTCGTTCAAGAACTACCCCATTTATGCATGCTCAATTGCATCTTGAAGTAACCTACGACTTAGTTTTCATAAATATTTACCTTCTTTTTAATGGTTGAATATTTGTATGATATTCATCTAAACTTTCATACTTATATTAGTCCCCTCTAATGCCTCCTTCAACATTTAACATTAAGTCGCAGCCACCCTGTATGTTACTTAACATACAAAAATTATTCTTTGTCAACGGTTCAGAATGTCGAAAAGTTTCGGTGTAATCAATTTCAGATGAAAAGAAAAAGCTGAAAAAAACTACTCACTAAGGAATTTAGTAATCTTCCTCGGCAAGAACTGACTGATGCCGTCTGGCAATTTTTCACGAATAAACTAAGCCATCAGTTCTACTTAGGTTGGCGAAAACAGCCTTGTATGTTTTCTTGCAAATTGCCTTCAGAATTTACGAGGGCTTTCGTTTGGAAATTGAGAGGGTCGAAGTATAAATAACCTGAAAGAGGTTTGATGTACAGTTATGCTTAGAGTAGAGAATATTCGATTCTTCTCCGGTATATTTTTCTTAACTTTTGATTTGAGAATATTGATGTAAATATTCGGCAAGTGGGTTTTGTGAAAGAAGTTAAATATTATAATATAAAACATATTTCAAGATTTGAATAATATCAGAGTTATATGCAGTATTTAAAGAAATTAACTACGATAGAAATAATCCTAATTCGAAAATGGAAATAATGATTGATTATTGGAAATAATATTATAAAATCATAGTATAAATAGGCCAAAACCCATACGACGGTTGTCACCAAAGAAAGAATACGAGTATTGAATTTTGAATACAAGAGAGCGAGAGAGAAATTCATGGATTCTCTCCGAAAGTAATTCGAAATTTGAATCTCGGTGGGTCCGTGATACTGAACGAATTTTAAATACCTAGCTAACAATTTTTGAACCGGTGTAAAAGGGGACGATGTATAAATTATATATACTCGAACACAGCTTAAACTCCGCCACAAAGTATACAATTAAGTTTTTTAAGTCGAACATGCCAGCGTTAACTGATTAATCACCCGCTTAAAGCGGGAAATAGTACAATTTTGCTTAAGTGCCCCAATTGATTTTCGTCGCAAATCAAATCTCGTATATAAACAAATTTTACATTTATGAATATATATTTTCATAAATGTAGAATTTGTTTTACTTCCGTGAATATTTCACGGGTTGCAACTAGTATTAAATATTCCGTTTCCACAATGTGCTGTGCAGTGGCTGCCTCCAATTAGGGGCAAAAAAATTGGATCTATAAGTGGGTTATTAACTCGAACATTGGAGCAATAGCCCAACAAATTCGAAATTGAACTTTAGAACTGTAGCTGCGTATTTCCGATTTTGAACTTTGGAGCTATAGTTGCGCCATTCCAAACTTGAACTTTGGAGCTATAGCTGCGCGATTCCAAACATAAAATTTGGAGCAATATCTGTGCCGCCCCAAAGATAAACATTGAAGTTATAGCTGCACAATGGAAAACTTGAACTTCGGAGCTATAGTTTCACAATTCCAAACTTGAACTTAGGATCTATAACTGCGCAATTCCAAACTTGAACGTTGGAGCGATTTCTACGCAGTTCAAATATGGGCTTTGAAATTATAGCTGCACAATTAAACACTTGAACTTCGCAGCTATAGTTAAACAGTTAAAAACTTGAACTTCGGAGCTATAGTTTCACAATTCCAAACTTGAACTTGAATGTTGGAGCGATATTTGCGCAGTCTTAAACATGAACTTTGAAGTTATAGCAGCATAATTAAAAACTTGAACTTCAGAGCTATAGTTTCACAATTCCAAGCATGAACTTTGGAGCTTTAACTGCGCAATTCCAAACTTGAACGTTGGAGTGATATCTCCCAAACATGGATTTGGAAATTATAGCTGCACAATTAAAAACTTCAGAGCTATAGTTCCACAATTAAAAACTTGAACTTCGGAACTACAGTTTCACAATTGAAAACTGTAACTTTGGAGCTGTAGTTGCATTATTCCATATTTGAACATTAAAATGATATGTAATAACTTTGGAAATACGCCATTTCGAACTTGAACTATTGAGTCATAGAAGTGCAAGATTAAATATCAATATTGGGGTAATAACTACGCAATCCCTAAAAACTTTGGAGCTATAACTGCGCAATTCCTAACTTGAACGTTGGAGCGATATCTCCCAAACATGGATTTGGAAATTATAGCTGCACAATTGAACTTCAGAGCTATAGTTCCACAATTAAAAACTTGAACTTCGGAACTACAGTTTCACAATTTAAAACTGTAACTTTGGAGATGTAGTTGCATTATTCCATATGTGAACATTAAAATGATATGTAATAACTTTGGAAATACGCCATTTCGAACTTGAACCACTGAGTCATAGAAGTGCAAGATCAAATATCAATATTGGGGTAATAACTAAGCAAATATCAATATTGGGGTAATAACTACGCAATCCCTAAATTTTAACATAAAAATATAGGCATTACGTAGTAATCATTCGCTAGACATTGGTCGATAAAGTCTGTGGCTTACAAGGTAAAATGTGTATCTCTTCACCCGGGGTTTAAGGTTCAGTTCTGGACGGTATTAAAACAAGTATCTCAGTCAAATCCCCTTTATTGTTAGTTTGAATAAATTGACACGTGAAAATATGTACCTCAGGTTACGCTCTAAACTTTCAAAACACAATATATTTAACTTATTTTTGAAGTTAAAATATAAAGAGAATAGTTAACTCCATTTTTCCTACTTAGTAAATGATTTACTGTGCAATAATTCTGCTCCACGATTTTGTGACACATATTTTTATACAATGTTCATACAAACACAAAGTAATTTTAAATTAGTGTAATTATTTTCCGAAAAAAATATAAAAAGGCTCTTTGCAAAAATACTATTAAAAAAGAAGAGAAACTCGATGGAAGGAGGTGGATGGGGAAGAATTCCGTGATGAAACGATTGCTATAATTAAATTTAATGCGAGGGATATTAAATTCGTGACTTAAGGAAATTAAGAGAAATTTTGAGAATATTGCCCACTTTTAGAGGCTTTAAGAAAAAATTACCAACGTTGATATTCTATTAATTATATCTAAAATAAAATACTCCCTTAACAAGTGATGTTAAGTGCTGAAAATTAATTAGAAATGTTGAAAAAGTAATAAAATATGATTATAATATAATCAAAACATTCCATTTCTTGATATCAAATTAAAACATCGTTCTTTTGTTTTATTTTTAGCATATCATAATGCATTTCAACACTTGCTGTGTCATAATCAGGTGAGTTGTCAAGAACTGAATCTCTTATTTCTATATAATAACGTCAAATGGGGAATGACGAAGAATACAATGACAAGCCTAGTCAAAGCATTCGTCTTCTCTATATTTCTATATGGAGGAGAAACGTAAATTATATCGATATGAGGAGAATTAAAGTATTCGAGATGTGGTGCTGGAGACGAATGCTGCGAATATCTTAGATGGAAAGGAGAACAAACGAGTCTAAATTACTAACACTATATAAATAAATACTCGCTTCTCCACAATCTGTCAACAAAGGGAATTGTGTTTCTTCGGACACATATCGAGATACGAGGATAAAAATCTCGAAAATACTGTCATGAAGGGCAATGTTTCTGGTAGGATACCAAGAGGCTACGCCTCCTTGTCTGACTGACCAGATCAAGGACATTACACCCTACACTCTGTATGAGGCTTTACATCTGCCTAGCCACGAGAGAAACAGATACGTCAATAGGGTATTTGCAACCTATGGGTGAAATCGATTTTACAGTGGGATTTAATTAAACAGTGACCAAGACGCATACGACAAAATGAAGAGTAATGCCAAGAATGTCTTTTGATAGATGATTGAATATTATAGTAATATTTTTCTTTGAATTAAATAACCATACTTTTTCTATCGATGATGCCAAATTCTTACATATCAGTAGTAACGGAAATAAATTGGATAGATTAGAGGCCCTAGAAATTTCTAAGTCGGTACACCGATCCGAACATCTGTTGAACAGTTATTTCCCAAAAATCTCTCCGCTCTTGGCCGAAATTGTCCCATGCCTCCCTCACCCCTCAGCCCCCAACCGTTGAAGCGTGTATATCGGTACCAGTTCGAACAGTATTTAGTCTTGTTTGCGCTCCCCTAAAGATGAGGTGAAAGCCTTGAAACCGGTAGGGTTATACCGTCACAAAAAAAGTGGAATAAAGTGTTTGATAAAAACAAATTACAATGTCTTTAAACCTCCACAACGTTAATGCCTTAACTATAAACAACAAATTAATCTGCCATTCATTAGACTTGTTATTATTAAACATGATGAGCTACGAAAGGGAAAAACATCAGATGAATATATTAAGCCTATTGACATTCTGAGGAAACGCACTAACATATTGTTTTATCAATCTCTCTATGCAGAACCAACCTGCTTTTAGAAATGTCAGAATGTAGATCAATCGCATTTTCAACCGCGTGTCTCCTCAGGTAGACTTTATTCATGTGTCGCTGAACTCTTTCAAGGGAAAATTGTTAATCTTTTTGTCAAGTTTTCGATATTTTTGTTTAATTTTTAAGATACATAACATACATACTCGTAACTACATATATTCTGTTCGTGTTTTTTAACATTCATTCCACATAACTTAATATTTTTAATAGTAGTAAAATAAACTTCAGTTATACTTGTCACCTATAATGTAACTAGGTTTTAATTTTATTTTGTTCAAAATTCGAAAATGTATATTTATTTAATTTTTGAAAAACTCAATTTTACTATTTTATAATCTTTTTCTCATTGTACGAATTAGGAAAACCTGTAATGTACAAATGATCGAGTAAATTAAATGAAGTTCTGATGACGTTTCAATCTAAAAATAATGCGTGAAAAAACTCGATTTTCTAAGAGATATAATTTCGAAAAAAAAAATCAGGTGAGACTTTCATGTTTCAGATACATTATTTCAGAAACATTTCAGACGCCGGGATTTGGCACGGGTTATACATATATAAGTTCGCAACGAGCACCTAGAGATTTCGCACGTTTGCAGAATACTCATAGGCACAATGAAAGTGCTGAGAAAATTCTATTCAATAATTTTATTTCACTTTTCTCATTGTATTTGGGGTTGGTATTTTCTAGACAACGCGACTGTCAAAATGGCTGTCGCAATGAGTTGGGTTAAAATAATAATTCTACCCTTTAAAATGCCAACCTTTTAGGCCTTCGGGTTAGGTAAGAATACACTTATTCTGACAAAGGTACAGTAGACACAAATCAAGTTTTATCAATAACATTTTCTCTAGACCCTAACTTTATGTTCCCTTTGTTCAAATTCTTCTTCATATATTTTTTTGATCCATAAATAAATAAGGCCATTCATGACTTATTGTTTTGTATTGCTAAAGCATATGACGTCGTCGTTGCTGGGGCTCGCAGTCGAGGATCCCATCGTTATTCCGTCAATCTCGAGTTGCTCCTCCATGTGATCGATCATGTGATTTTCTGTGGAAAAACATATCTCCTGCAGACGTCACAGAAATGTGGATCCTGCTGATTCGTCTGGCAATGCTGACACATATCCACAGCACGCTGACTATTTCTCACGCGTCGAGGTGTCGAAACGCCATCAGGTCGAGAACAAATGGCTCTCTATTTTCCACGATCCTACTATGTGCTCCCAGTCTTCAGGTGCCCCGCAAAAAGTCAAAAACTCTCGCCGAGTGGTCTCATAGCACTTCTTCTGCCCACCAGCCTTTCGCTTGCCTATTATTTCTCTATATAAGACGCGTTTTGGAAGCCAATGATCGCTCATACGTATCACATATCCACCTCAATTTCGCCTCTACAACTATATCCTCTACTGTTTGACAGTTGGAGTGTTGCAGGACCGAGATATTTGTAAAATTATCGCATTAGTGCCTCCGGATGCGACGATGGAAATGCTGGTGGAACATTTTAAGACTCCGAACGTGCCTTTTATTGGGAACCCAAGTCTCAGACCCGCAGAGAAGTGTGGAAAGGACAATGTCCTTATTTATCTTAATAGATTGAGATATGCCCCTGCTGCAGAATACTCTCATTTAGTTGAGCAACACTTAATTACGCGCTCCTGTGGCGCCTCTTCAGTTCACCTTCCTGAGAGGAATTCGATATCAGGATCTTGGACAGATACATGCGACTTTTTTTAAATCATCCACATTGATACTCATACAGAAGATCCAAAAATATTAAGACTATGGTGTAAAAATACAAAATCACTTTTTTGAGGAAAAACGGTGTCGATAGGAAGGATCCAAGCAATTCCTTATTTTTGTAGTCATTAAAATAAAAATTAAAGTAAACTTTTCGTAAATAAAATGTCACCATTTAATGCACAATTTACATATTTATAACATAAACAATAAGAGTCGAGTCAAATTTCAAAGAAAAGAACAAAATAAATGATGACTTCTTTTTTTTTTTTAAATACGCAATCCACAAATTGATCACTTGTTTTATGAGAAAATTTTCGAATTAAAATTTGCGTATCGAAAAGAAATGAGGGAACGTTATTTTTTAAAGTTTCAGTTTCGAAAAATGAGGTAAGGATAAAAAAGTTCCAACGTAATTTAAAGTTTGTTAAGTAATGGAAAAAACCGCCCTCAATTTAACTTGAAATTGATCATGTTTCAATAACTCACCGGAACTTGCTGGTTTGCGGTATTTTTTTAACAGAAAGGCACAAGAAAATTATCCGAGGCGAAATTGGGAAAAAACATGACATTTATATATAAGTATAAAAGAAATTGTTATTGAAAAAGTTAACTTGACACTTTTATAAGTGTACTGAAATTTCTTTAAGCATTGATATTTTTCATTGGATATTCGTTTCACGGATAATTTCTTTATTTTATAATTTTAATTAAATCATTCTCAGAAATATTTCTGTTTCTTGAGTGATTGACGATTTCAAGTTTTTTTAATATTAATGTACTATGATTTTATAACCATATATATATATATATATAGCTGTTTGATTCATCATCATCATCATCACCATCATACCGTGCCTTATTGGAGTAGGCATAGAGGACAGATATATGCTCCAATTTATCCTGTCACACATCTTTCATTTCTGTCACGTCCATTTACATCTCGTCATGTATATTCTCATAATGGAAAGGTTTTTCACACTTTCCTCTTCAGAATTCGATTAATTTGGTCGTACCACGTTTATAAAGAATTTCTCGTATCTATTGTAATAGTTGAATAGATTGTAGGGACTACGGTCGTTCCTGAATATTGTCAACACGCACGGTCAACGACCGACGAAACGACCTTCGGACATGTCCAAAGGTCGCATACCAGAACATTGATATTGTTTACCCGCAAATACTATTTACGATACATTCCACGGTAGAAAGAGAACGCATCGCGTTGTCTCGCCAACAAATTACCTACCCACAATATTATTCGCAACGTCTGCGACCACCTCTGCACGCACAGGAGTGAGATAAAAATATATTGCGGGCGCACTCACGCGCCCCGTTCTGAAATGTATATATACCTACTTATCGATAAATAAAGATCACTTATCATTAATCATCTGACCATTCGTCACTGTTTACTATTCATTGATTATTCACTCTCACTTTCCGCATTGCTAATCGACGTATTTTATTTAAATACCAAACAATCAAAATCATCAGCACGTCCAACAAGGACATCCGCTAAAAGATAATTGATTGGTTGGAATTTAATCTAAATATAAGATCCTATAAGCATAAATCAACTTTATTCAAGGTTTCACATTTATAGCAAACTATGCTATTTATAATTAATTGGCAACCTCCGTGGCCTATTTGGTAAGACGCTTGTATTTCAACCCGGGGGTTACGGGTTCGATTTCCTTTAGAACACAGATTTGTTAAGATGGATTCCAGTCTGATTTTCACTCAAGGCCTCTTTGACACCTTTCTGGTTGGTGGAAAAGATTGCCGCATGACAATAAGTCCACTAAATTATAGTATATACAGCAAAAAGTGTAATATAATGTAAACTAGACTGAAATGAAATGACAACAAACATGCGAAAATCTGTTTAAAAAAGGGCATATAAACCGACCTGGTATTCTTAACGTATTCAACGCCATTAACCTTTCCCTTCGTGTGCTAAAAAAAGTCCGCGCATTCCGGTACTGTGTATTTAATACACATGTAAAAATGAGCGATTTAAAATCGGAAAAATAAGAATATTCATAGCCAAAAGCTTAAATTAATTAAATTTGAAGTCAAAAGTGATAATAATTGAAATTTAATTGCTGAAAACATGAAAAAAAAAAAACATCGGCCGACGTTCACAAAACGGGCGAACAGACCACCTAAAACGAATGCCCGCGAGCTACTGAAGCGAGCGAACTGAGATTCTATTTCTTGCGTTCCCATACATCGAAGTAAAGTGAGAGGTGAATAGCGTCGCTACTCACCTATAGCGGTTTTTTAGAATGAATATACCTACGTCACACACTGTCACACGTTTGATTGTATTGGTGAATTTATTCCCGATGTTTACAAAATATCTCTGATGTGGCCGATAAGTGCTAATTATTATTAATATTATTTTTTTCATTCAATGCGTACATGTATTACGGAGAAATACATAAAATCTGAACCCAGTATTTATTATATTTTTCGAGATATTACAGTTTTAAGAAATGTGTACTAGTTACACATCAAAGGGAAGGAAGGGTTAAAACATTGAAATAGTTGCCGTTTTTCCGTTCGCTTCCAGAACGTACTCGTATTTCCAAATATTCTCATAACGCCGTTTTGTCGGTTTCTGGATCGTTCAATCAGTGAATATATATACAATATGTTGTAATTTATTTTTATCAAACACTGTTTATTCCACTTTTTTGTGACGGTATAACCCTACCGGTTTCAAGGCTTTCACCTCATCTTCAGGGGAGCGCAAACAAGACTAAATGCTGTTCGAACTGGTACCGATATACGTGCTTCAACGGTTGGAGGCTGAGGGGTGAGGGAGGCATGGGACAATTTCGGCCAAGAGCGGACAATATACATATGCATATATGATACATTTGTTTTAACCCCTTAATATATATATTTTTTAATTTGGCGTTTTTGTCCCGTTTAAAATGTCCTAATAAGCGAGAACACTCAACATTCTTGCCACGTTTAAATTATTTCGTCAAATATGGGAATGAATTTATTTCTCACCAACCACAATTACTCAAGCTTTGTATATTAATTTATCATCGGTAAATGTTTGCCTCCAGTATGCCCCTAATTTATAAATGAAAGGGCCGTAGAGAATATTTATCTACTCGTGTAATGTTATTACTTAGTTTGCAGTGGCTCCAACATAGAATACGAGTATGTACACAGGACCTGTTGTCTTTATCTACCCGCTAAATATATAAAGGTTTTGCGGTATATATTTCATTGGCAAGGGCAAATAAATTTGACGTAAGTAATATAGGGATTAATCAATGTTTTTGGAGAATATGATACTGTCAGTAAATGTCAGTCAGCATACATTTGACAAATTTTGGGAGATATCATTTTCGAAAACATTGAAGTGAGATGACTATTATTTTTGTAACATGACATGGTATTTAGTTTATATTTAAGTTCTTCTACTTCGTCGTGACCTGTCGATGCTGAGGAACATTACCCATAAATTGATAAGCATATTTATAGGGGTTTCTTGGTGACAATAGTGCGATGGTTTCCCATTGCCTTCCGCACCACAGTAGATGTTATAGAAATTGTAAACATGTTGTATGTATCGTGAGCCCTGTTTCTAACACACAGTAATTTGGGGTGTAGTAGATTAGATTAAATATGTACTCATCCAAGTACACGATGAAATATGCACTGGTTGATGCTAAGTGCGAGTAGGAGTGTTGTAGAAATTTTTTGAGATATATTGATATGGATAGGATTAGGAGAGAGGATAGGGAAACACTGATGCAAAAGGGATCAGTCTCTGTACCCCTCCACTAAGTTAAGTCTGCGGGCCTACGCAGTTTCCAAAAGTATATAACCTGAACACCTTTAGAAGAGAGGAGTTGAAATAATTGGGAAACATAGATGCAAAAGGATCAGTCTCTGTACCCCTCCAACAAGTTAAGTCTGCGGGCCTACGCAGTTACCAAAAGTGCATAATCCGAATACCTAGGTATGAAGAAGAATGTTATCTTGAGGCTTGGGCTGATCTGGATGCATAAACACACCTCTCGAGGCGTGAAATACGTCTTGTTAAAACACTGATTTTCTCAATATTATTTTGGGCTTTCAGAGACTTGGGCAATATACGTCAAAGAAAGTTCAAGGATACTCTCTTTCTAGATGTGTTCTTGGAGACGATTGCAGGACGTTTCATGATCAGAAATACCAACAATATAAGAAGAACTTAATATAGAGAGGCTCTTTCAAGATAATGCACTTGACGCATTCTTCAGTTCTTCGGTCACATTTCACACAAGAAGGTCATATGATTAAATGGACCCTTGATTCAGAAAGATAATGAATGGATAACAATAAACAAACTTTTGTGGCCTAGTTGATAAGAGTTAAGGGTTTGAATCCAGTTGGTACCCAGATTGTTTTAAAAGAGGGTTCCAGTCTGGCTTTCACTTAAGGCGTGTTTACGATATGCAATCAATCAAGACCGAGTATGATTGATATCCATCTTGTAAATGGAAGGAGACTGAGATACCTAAGTGGTTTAAAGTTTGCGATTTGTTGAACTTCAGCAAGCATACAGAGATGAAATCCAAAACTTTAATGGACAGGAGTTCAAGATAGTGGTTGTGTCCATATTAGGTTAGGTCTGGTCCTGTTCAAATTCATTTAACTTCTAATATTATTGACAGTTAGTTGTTCTTGGTGTGCCGACTTGTGCGTATAAAAGAAAATGTTATATATTTGTATTAAATTTTAATAAAGAATAGTTGTGTTGGGATAAAATTGACTTCAGTAATTGTGGTAAATTTATATTTAAGTTAAAAATTAATTTTACTTGGATGTATAATATTTCGGCATTATTTGGTGGTACATTAGAAGTACCAGTGGAAATATGGACTAGTGGTACATAAGTTGTACCACCTCACCAGGAGTTCCTTGGCCTACCGAGGAAGTGGAAATATGTTAATTTAGCATTTGTATGTATCATTTTTCAAAAACATTAAAAAAGAATGAGAAACTTGACTTTTTATTTTTTGTGCTGCCTGAGTAAAAATAAGTTAAGTTTACCTGTGCCTGTAAGGGTTAAATAAGTGAATTTGAGTTAACTGGGATTTGAGTTAACTAGGATTCTTTATAGCCAGACTATAAAAGGGGTAAAAGCAATTAGGTAAGGACTCGTTTATATATGCAAATAGTTATATAAAGGCAGTAACTACACGAGCATATTAAAGGACGTTTACTAGTTTACCTTTTGTTAACTCAGAAAAGTTCAAAGGTTACCCCGATCGAGTCCTTCAGTGCAACAAGTAGGCATTCAAAAAGGATGCTTTTGGTAAACCCGAATGACGGGGCAAAATATTATTTCCCCTTAGGGAAAGGGTTTGGATTGACGCATTGACTAGAAAGTCGAGATTTTCAGACGGAGAATGATATACTCGTATAAAACGAATTTGGGTACGATTATAATTAATATTGGTCAATTTGACAGTAATAATAATAATTTAGTTATTTCGAATTGGTTGGGAAGATGTCGTTAAAACAACATTTTCGGCTTTCAAAACTTCATTCCATACGTGCTGAATGTATCGCATTTATATAAAAAAGGTAATAGTTAAGCGCATTTTTTCTACGGTCAATTACTCAAACTGCGTGAGCGATTTTTTCAGTGTTATTTTGTAGACAGAACAAAATATTTTTCGGTGCCTGATGCTTTTTATTACCTCAAATGAAAAAATACGACACATACAAAAAAAATTGTACAGTGTATTGTGACGGCGATACAGTAAACGATTGCGTGTCAAATGTGTTTTAAAATGTCCGTTATGGTGACTACGACACTCGAAGATAAAAATACAAAATTACTTTCCAGACAGCCTTATAAAGGGTTTTTCAAATTGAGCGGTTTTTTTATTCTTGGATAAAACACAGATGGCGTCGCGAACTTGCTTGGGTCTTGACATTTGAGAATTGTAATGTATGACATTTATAAAAATGGAGTCGTATACAATACAACAATGCGTTCAAATTGTTGAATTATTTTATGTATTGTAATCTACGGAAACGGTAATGTTAATTGGCCACCAAGATCATGTGATCTGACACCGTTGGACTATTTTCTCTGGGGTTACGTGAAAAGCCAGGTCTAGAAGAATGCCCCCCGATCAATTCCTGAGCTGAAGGATGAAATTATTCGCGTTATTGGTGAGTTAACATAGAACCGAAATTATGCCAAAATGTCAGCGAAATATTTGACAAAAGAGTGGACATCTGTGGAGCTGCAAGAGGTGGACATTTGGCGGATATTGTTTTTTTTGTGTTTAAATGTCATACATTATACACCAATAAGTTTTTTGAAATCAAAGCAACTTGTATGTTTTATTCAAGAATAAAATAAAAATAGAATTAAAAAAACCGCTCAATTTGAAAGACCCTTTATTATGGATAATAAAATTCTCCATTAGTGTTAAACTGATAAAAAATTTGTATTAACTCTATCCCGTACAATTGTTTTATCTTCAACACTATCAGATGTGGAGTTTTGAGAATATACACATAACATATGATGGCAAGATACGAAGTAAGCGGACAATAAGCTTTTTTCTTGCTTGCGAAAATATTGAGGGTGGATTCCTCTTTTTGTATTCAGACTTCAAATAATTTATTTGGTGGGCTAAATCTAAATTATTTAAGGAGCCGTCTAGCTTTGTGGCTTGTTTTGAATAATTTATCTTGTCTAAGTCGGTTACACCTGCTGTATTGGATATTTCAACAAACAGACTATCTTCCATGTAGCGCAATAGTTAACATTTGTCGGCAAAATTATAACTATTTCGAACGAACATTAAATTTATTACCTCTGAGCAAAAGAAGAATACTTATTTTTGAGCAAAAGAAGAATGAAAGAAACGCTCACTTAAATTGTCCTGAATTGCTTCGAGTTCCTTAGAACATACTCACATTTTCTATTATAAACAAAATTCACACATTTTCTACACAACATTTTCTATTATAAACAAAATTCCTCTAATCAATTTACTGAGATTGCCCATATATTTTATCAAGAACTATAAAATATAGCTGATTATGGAATTTGTCAAGTGTTTAATTTGTCCTGCAGTATTATTTCCGCACAAGTGTCAAGAGTAACACTCTGTGTGGTGAGATGCGGGTAATTGACTCGAGACGGTCCCGTATCATATAATCAACTAAACATATTGTTAATTTATCAAAATCATTTTGACTGGTGTATTATTTTAATTGTTTTAGTGTCTTGATGTTTCTTTTTATTTGGTTTTTTTGAAATATTTAAATTTTTAGAACGTTTTGGAAATATTATAAATGAAGCACTCCCTTTATTTTATAATTTTGTACGGTACATTGTCCCGTTAGTAAAAAAATGAAAACTATCGACTTACTTTCTTGTCTTATATACACGAATTAAACAACAACACGCATACATACCATCTCCCTGTCGGGGTAGTCAGAGAGGACAATAGCGCTTGACATTCTTATCTCGACACACATCCTTCGCCTCTTCCCCATCCATACACCTTATCATAGAACTTCTACAATTTCTCTGACTTTCTACGTTTCCTTCTTTCAGATAATCACTTATTTGATCTAACTATATAACACACACGCCTTCCACTCACATTTGCAATATATATCTGTTTCGTTAGTCTATATTCAATCATTCGTTCCACATGACCAAACCATTTGAGCGTGTTCTTCTTCCTTTTTCTTAACACATCAACCTTAAGTTTACATTTATCCCCTACCACTTCATGCCGTGTTCTGACACGAATAAGAGATATATGATATAAAGGAAAAAAAATGGTTCCTTTCTTTTTTGAATGAATTTTCACCCAAAATAAGGTTTTCCCAGCTAGTGAGCGAGCTAGCAATGATAAATTGATTACGTTCATTGATAATACTAAATATGTACTAGAAAAACCATCATACGTAAGCGATCAGTGAGCGATCGAAAAACGATCATGGGTAAGCGATCAGTGAACGATCGAAAAACGATCAGTAAGCTATAGCTATTGAAATTTGGAATAATGCCACGGTCATGAAATAATGGTACTAATTTTATAAATTTTTCCTTTTTAAATCATTTCAAACGATCAACTTTCTATAAACGCTTCAAGTGGAGGGAAAGGGGTTTGTAATGAGCGTTCTTATATTGGTTGGCATAGGGCTATTAATCAAAATTAAATCTTCATAAAAGGACATTTAGTGGACATTCAAAGAATATATTATTCAATGTTTCCTCGCTGATGCCACGAAACTTGATATAAATACCAAAGTAACATACAAAATATTAACATCTTCAAAAAACATTCTTAAGAATACATATCATATATATGTTTCTTGCGATATAAAGATGATAAATAAAATATTAGGAAAAGGTAAATAATTCTGCTATTTAGGTAGAATTTTCTCAAATGATGGAAGAGTTGCGAGGTATATCAAACGGCGTGCAGCGATATGCAACAAAGTCTGGACAATATAAAAATCTGTCAATATAATACGCACAACATTACTTTTGTATCGACTTTGATATATGGGAGAAAAAGAGCGTAATAAAGAATTCGAAAGTAGTGGAAGACCAAAGAAAGCCTTTTTCAAAGCTAACGAAAAAAACAAAGAAACCTCAAATGAAATTAACGTAAAAACAAAGTGTACGCCGAAAGCAAAATATTATAATCCGATATCCGGGTAATTTGATTTAACCATCAGAGAAGGAATCCACGGAATTTCAAGTTAAATTTGCTACAAAAGCCTTAAATGTCAAGATATTCCAGGTAAAATCATTTTAAGGTTTCTCATAACCTTTTTCAATTTTCGGAATTAAATAATTTTAATAAACTAAAGTTGTTTTTTTACATCTTCTGATTCAATGATTTATGCGACCACGTAACTTGCTTCATTTACTCTTGTCTTGTTGGTTGGAAGAGATTGCCGCCTGGCAATAATCCCGCCAGATTGTATTTGCAATAAAAATGTTAAATAAATAAATAAAGAAATAACTCAAAAAATTGGATATAAAAAAATATCTGGGAAACATGACGCATTTAAGGACTTCGATTCGTTGGAAATTAAGAGCTGAATACCACAAAACTTAAAGTAAACATGTTGTTTATAGTTAAGGCATTAACGTTGTGGAGGTTTAAAGACATTGTAATTTATTTTTAACAAACACTGTTTATTCCACTTTTTTTTTATGACGGTATAACCCTACCGGTTTCAAGGCTTTCACCTCATCTTCAGGGGAGTACAAACAAGACTAAATGCTGTTCGAATTGGCACCGACATAGACACTTCAACGGTTGGAGGCGGGAGGGGTGAGGGGAAGGCTAGGTATAATTTCGGCCAGGAGTGGGGAGATTTTGGGGAAATAACTATTCAACAGATGCTCCGATCGGTATACCGACTTAGACATTTCTAGGGCCTCTAATCTGTCCAATTTATTTCCGTTGCCGCTAATATGTAAGAATTTGGCATCATCGATAGAAAAAGTATGATTCTCACGGTGACAATGATTAGCCATTTCAGAATAAATTAGAGGATTTGTTAAGGCAGATTGGTGTTCACGAAATCTCTTTTCAAAAGATCTTCCTGTCTTTCCTATATAGAAATTATCAAGTCAGCACATAAAAGTTTATACACACCGCTGTTGCTAAGTATTCCATTTTTGCCTTTCCCATTAAATAAAGTAAACATTTATTATTCGAGCATAATTTAATTAGTATAAAAATATTTTAAACACATTAATCAATTAGAATATTCCTGACTTTATAATCAATTTTATACATTCATATTTAGTGACATAATTATGTGTTTAATTAAATATCGAAACACGATTCATTATGATTATGTAATAACCTTTTTGAAATACGAGAATCGATGGTAAAAGTTCGAAATATAAATTTGAATATATACCAGTAATTATGTTTGGAAATTCAGGGGATCTATAGTTTTATGGGAGATTATAGTAACCACACGGGCGCGTTTACATTTTGGGGAATCCCTTAACTGATCTTGGTTCAGAGTCTGTGAAGCCAGGTGTATGATGGGAAGTAATTTCCCGACCCCATCAGATAGGAGCTCGTCGAGTTTAATGCTACTTAGAATTAACTGATACAGTTTTTAAGAAATAAACTTTAGCCTCTTCATCCTAAGGGTTGTTCTCGCCGTTTAGGGTATCAAGTTTTAGATATTAAAGGGAAGTTGTTAAGTTGAAAGTTATCATGTGGATTAATTACCGCTTCCTGAATAAATTAAATTAATAATACGCATGACTTGGAATTTATGATTTAAATGCAATAATACTTGTTGAACCCATATAATATATAACGATATACCATATATAACTTAGGATTTTCGTTTTGCTAGTAACATTGACGAAAATGGCAAATTTGTTCATTTACTCGTAGTCGTTCTGAAAAGAGCCGAATGAATCCTGGGGTGACAATTTATGACAGAATACGAAATGAAGTAAGTAGGGATAAATTCTGTGGTGTTAAAGCAGAAGTTGAATTAACGTTTTACCTTAGTTTACAGTAGAAGCAATATTAACTTTGATAAGCTGTCAAAATCAGTACAAATAAGCATTTTTTTAAGATTTATCAAACAATATATATATTTTGTTTGTATAATGACTGACACACCAAATTTTGCCACAACATGCTGAGAAATATTTTCTATAAATTGGGAGAATAAACACAAAATTGAAAAAAAAACGGACATATCAACTTCTGCCATAACGCCACAGAAATATGAACTGCAGGCCAACGTGTTGACTAAGATAAGAAGAACACTTTGAAATAGTTTGGGCACGAATAACTAATGAATAAAGACTAATAAAAACAAATATATAGTGCAAATGTGAATAGTAGGCGTGGCAGAGAAAGACCAGGGAAAGTATGGTTGGATCAAGGGAATAATTTCTGAAAGAAGTAATTGTATGAGAAAATGTATGGATGTGAAAGAGGAGAAGGATGTGTGTCAAAATGGGAAAGTCTGGCGCTCTAACTTCTCTGCACATCCCGAAAGGGAAATTGCGTGATAGTATTATGCACATATGTCCATTTGTTACTTCTCAGGAAATCCAACATACATTTTTATATATTATTTATAGTTAAGGCATTCATTATAGTTAAGGCATTTTTATATATTATTTATAGTTAAGGCATTTTTATATATTATTTATAGTTAAGGCATTGTGGAGGTTTAAAAACATTGTAATTTGTTATATCAAACACTGTTTATTCCACTTTTTATCTCTGATAAGTAGCGCAGTTACATTAGAACACCTATTTTCACCCTTTAAAGTAGTCTTTGACTTGAAGAAAAAATATCGATTTTTGGGACTTGTAACATTTGAGTAAATTTTTCAACATGATACTCTAGTACTAGCCGAATGAAATATAAAGGGTTAATTCTCCATGAACGTGAGTAGATTTTAAGATAAGTTGTAGAAAAAAAAAGAAATGTGATTTTTTTTCATCTAGAGCTCATGAAAGGAGAAAATATATACTTGCAAAAAATTTTAAGATGATGTTTTTTTCTTTCCAAATTTAGAGGGTTGCAACGAAAAGTGTCATTGTTGTACAAAAGGCTCATTATTAAACTACTTCTAGAAAAAAAAATCACTATCGCAGAGCTAATAGTTTTGTTACACTTACGGAGTTTAGTCTAAAATCGGGTTTTTACTCAAATTTCACAAAAATCCAAATTACTTGAGAACCATTGAATATCGCCGAACATATATGGGGGTTAAATCGATAGGTATTGAGGTCCCCCATCACCTTGCTTCCGTTGATAAATGATAATAATATGACATAGTACGCCTCACAACAACGCAAATGTTGGCAACTGATAGAATTGTTGAGATGGTCGATCTTGAATGTGTAGACGATATTGGTTTTATAGGAACCTCTGATTAAAAAAAAACGGAGTATGAAACGAAATATCTCATAATTTCTATAAGATAAATCACATGAATTCTAAATTACTACAATTCAATTTATGTTCAAATCGAAAAACGATATCTGAACACTTTCGTGAAAAATCCTTTCCATCTGGCCTATCAGTATAAATTTTACGATTTTTGATCTTCCAGCTTTATAAATTGTGCAGAAAGTTAGTAATCGATCTTTGAAATTGAATTTTTCAACGCTGATACTTATTCTAATAAATGTTTTCCAAAGAAAAATAAATTAAATGCGATTTTTTTTATAAACCATATTTATGTTGGTGATATTTAATCGCATTTCACTGGAAATTATTCTAAAAATAAAAGGTATTGAAATTTAAAAAAATCGTCCAAGCGACACTGGAGGATAACGTGAAAGTTGATATGTTGTTTATAGTTAAGGCATTAACGTTGTAGAGGTTTAAAGACATTGTAATTTATTTTTAACAAACACTGTTTATTCCACTTTTTTATGACGGTATAGTATAACCCTACCGGTTTCAAGGCTTTCACCTCATCTTCAGTCTTGTTTGTACTTCCCTGAAGATGAGGTGAAAGCCTTGAAACCGGTAGGGTTATACCGTCATAAAAAAGTGGAATAAACAGTGTTTGTTAAAAATAAATTACAATGAAAGTTGATACAGAATATAGGGTGTCCTATATAAATATATACATTGTAATTTGTTTTTATCAAACACTGTTTATTCCACTTTTTGTAACGGTATAACCCTACCGGTTTCAAGGCTTTTACTTCATCTTCAGGGGAGCACAAAAAAGACTGAATTATGTTCGAACTGTTATCGAGATACACGCTTCTAACGGTTGGGGACATTCGGGTTGGGGACTGAAGGCTGAGGGAGGCATGGGAATATTTCGGTCAGCAGCGTAGCCATTTCAGAATAAATTAGAAGATTTGTTAAGGCGGATTTGTGTTCACGAAATCTCTTTTCAAAGGATCTTCCTGTCTTTCCTATATACACTTTTACATTGTGCCGTTTATTTGAACTTGCTGCAGGAATTCGCAATACTGCATACTCATGAGGAGTTTAGGGGTGAGGAGGACTTTTATTTTAAGTAAGATGGTACCCCTCCCTACTAAGATCGTGATATGAGGCACATCATGACATTTTGCAGAACCGGTGGGTTGGATAAGGAGCATTAAATATCCCCCGTGCTACTCAGACCTCGCGCCAATCGACTTTCGAATGGGGACTCATCAAAGATAAAGTTTATGGCCCCAAACCGACTACAATTCATGTCGGTTTTTACTCGTACAATCTCTGCTCTTTCCGATTCTGGACTATGCGGACGTATGTAACTTGGATGTTACAGAGGAACAGCTGGACAAATTACAGCATCTTCAAAATGTGTGTCTAAGATTTATTTTCAACCTACGAAAGCACGATCATATAACTTTATACCAAAAGGCATTAAACTGGTTGAATGTTAGAAATAGACGCCAAATTCACATACTGTCGCTATTGTATAATATTCTTAACTGTCCCGCCACCCCCTCTAATCTCACCGAGAATTTTCAGCGTCTTTCCAATCATGGATTAGCGCTACGCTCAAACAGAGATTGGCTATTGGCCTTTCCAGTTCACCACTCCTCTTTCTTTACGTCGTCCTTTACTGTCCATGCAATGAGACTCTGGAATCAGTTATAAATCAATATAAGACTCGCTCCGTCCTTGGCATACTTTGAGAAGCGACTGAAAAAAATCATAATTTCTAGTCAGTAAAATAAGGTGTTTCATTCTCGATTTTTCTTTTCCTTTCCTTTTGATTGATGATATCTCACTTTATATAAAAAATAATGTTCGGGTGATTGTCCGACTTTATGGGGTTCGTGGGTATATGCTCACGTACTAGGTTAGTCAAAAAGTTTTGAAAGCGGAAATGAAAATACATTTTTTTTTGGGGAGGAATCACTTTTATTGCTCAGTATAGTCTCCCATAAGATTTATGCGACCACGTAACTTGCTTCA
The DNA here is from genome assembly GCA_949825065.1 of Odontocerum albicorne. Classification (NCBI taxonomy): domain Eukaryota; kingdom Metazoa; phylum Arthropoda; class Insecta; order Trichoptera; family Odontoceridae; genus Odontocerum; species Odontocerum albicorne. The sequence goes on from OX463839.1 coordinate 52,159,067, forward strand.
TTTACTTTTGTCTGGTTGGTTGGAAGAGATTGCCGCCTGGCAATAAGCTCGCCAGATTATATTTGCAATAAAAGTGTTAAATAAGTAAATCAACTTTATCTTTGATAGCAGCTATTGAAAGAGAATGAATCTTAATATCAAAACAAATTACTCGTGATATTTGTAATTCCGCGTTATAATCAGTTTATGGACCAGATCGGCCATCAATTTGAGTACTTGCGATAGTTAAAAAAATCTACGTCTGTTTTCTTTAATTTGTAGTTTAAATCCTGATAAATACTGAATTAATAATCTTAATAAATACTGAAGTGTGTATGGTATACATTTTTTCAGACACTCTGTACTTCAAGTAATTATTAAAAAAAGTCTGATTAAAAATCTTCCTAGAATCGTTGCCATAGTTAGGAATTTGTTTTTTCACAACAAAATCCACCCTGAGCAGAGGGTTGAAAAAGAATAGAAGAAAATTGGAAATGACGTGGCCTTAGTCTCGAGAGGTAAACCAGAAGCTTAGAGGGTTTTGAGTGGATATATATTTCAGAAAAATGTGGCAGGGAAATGAACAAAGATGAGATGTTTGTTTTAAGAACGCCGGCGCCACTCTGTGGAACTACACAGTTAAAAAAACTGTCAGTTTGTTTTATTTCGTTTTATTTTTTGCATATCACAATGCATTTTTGGATTATCACAGTGCATTTCAACACTTGCTTGACACAGTAAGTGTTGAAATGCATTGTGATAATCCAAAAATTAAATGTGCATATTTTTTTAATTTAGACCTTTAAAAATATGTTCTCAAAAGAAAATTTCAAAATTCTTAATATTTACAAAGTTATAGCTATAAATGAGGCACCAATTACGCCGCACCGGTATGACTCAGACAATAATCTCAAAACTTTAAACGCGTTTTTTATTTTTTTCTCTTTCGAAACTACTTTTTTCGACCTGGTCGACATAAAATCTCAAGTTCTATCCAAACGGTTGCCTTCAAATTTGGTATGCCACTTTGATAAATGTTTTCATATCGTTCCTACTTTGGAAAATTCAAAACTATTTTTTTACTACAATATTTAAAAAAAATTAAAATATTTGAAAAAAAAGGGTAAAAAATGGATTTTCAGACAGCCGCCATTTTACAATTTTTTTTCTCTTTGATAACAACTATAACGACATTGTATCTTATCAAGAAACAAAAGGGTTTCAATCATGTCGACCAGCTTACCCCTTTTTCTATGACTAGATATAACAGTTGACACATCTTGAATTTAAAATATTTTTTTTTCTATTTTTTTTTGTACATTCTCAAATCATTAATAAACAAACTGTAAAAATGCATAGAAAAAATGTTTTTAGTTTTATTTTATTAAGTCTTAAAAAACGCCCGAAATTTACGCCTCTAGAGAAGAATACCCCTTTAAAACGTAAATTCTCGGTTAAAACGTAAACAAATAAGTTTAAAAGTAACGTTATGTTTAAAACTAAAGTCGAATGACCAAGACAAACAAATTAGTTTAAATACACAAAAGGGACGACAATCTTCTGAAAAAAGAAAAAAAAAAAAACGATGGCGTATATGGTTAAAAAAAACGAAAATATAAATTTTAAAATGATATGTAGGAAAATAAGATTAAGTAAGTTCATAAATTATAACATATAATTAAGATTAGTTAAGTAATAAATTTGTCTATAGGTATAGCCTTGACAAATGTTTGTACAATAATTTACTTTGTTCAATAAAAAAAAAAAATTTTTTTTTCTCGTTTCTAGGAGTGATGATAGCTTGAGATGTGATGTAATTTCTGTTGCCATCATAAATAAAGAAGGCCAATATTATTCCACGTAAGTGAGTTTTGGGGACACGTAATGAGGACATTAACCACTTGACAGTTTTGCCCGAGCGGGATATCTTCATCTGACGATGAAGAAGGTGGTCTTCGAAACCGGTTGTAAACCCAAAAATAAACCAGTGGTGAACACAAAAATATAAAATAAGTTTTTTATTTACTTATTTTTCCTTTTACATAAAACATGGCACCACAAAGTGAAACTATAGTCGTTTCGAAGATTTAAGAAATATATGTTTATTTAGCTACGAATAATACACAAAAACATAAAGATATCTACAACAGTTAATAAAAACATTTCTACATATTTTCATCCAGTTGTTATTTTTATTAAAAGTAAATTTATTGGGACAAGTTGCATTAAGAATATCCAAAACGGTTATGTCTGGGTGCCGTAATCGTAATGGGACATTACAAATCCCTGTAATCTCGATGTGACATGGACCCAAAAAGAATTTAAAAGGTGTTTCTGGTACAGATACATAAAAAGGGATCCTTTGCGAGTGAGTCGGGAGACGGACCAGGTCGAAAAGGTTGGGAACGAGGATACGATTTGGGGGAATATCGTCCAACTACCCTCATCAGATTTGGGGTAATTAATGTCCCTACAAGAGAGTCGGGTAGGAGTTCATTATGTATTAATGGAATTGTGAATAAATAACAATTCTAGGCACTTAGTTTCCTGCTTGAAGACGCGATCTCAAAATGCTATTAACCACGCCATTAGTGAAGTACGCCGGGGCTGAGAAAGAGCTGCTGTAACTACGGGTAGAGCATTAGCATTATAATGTCGGTAATGGCTGGTGTTTTTACTAATTGCCTATAAAAGCCCAATTTTCGTTAGTGTAAGCATTATCACGACCGTTTCCCATACCAAAGACAAAGTTACATTTAAAGAAAACAAATTTAATCAAAGTAATAAAGTTGACAATGTGCTTCCGTGTGCCTGACTTTGTGCTCTCCTTTATTAATATAAATAACGTAATATTAACAAAACATTAAGGACAATACTTTGCCTCTGGAATTGAGTAACCCTGTATCAACATGTAGGAAGGTTTTGATTCTGCAAAGCAACTTGCATCTCGTTCTACTAATGAGGCCATGTGTTTTCTATATCTCAATATCTATCCATAAAATTCCCATAAAATTCTCAAAATATCCAATATTTGTTCTATGTATGCGTTATTCCACTAAAAACAAATCTGAGTTATTTACCTCTATAAAATAAGTCTTCGGCAATTACGTAAGTCTGCTTGGTAAAGTTTGGTAATATTTTGTGGTATATATACATATAATGAACTTAAATATACATATAATTATTAAATAATTTTAAACAATTACTGTAATTTATTATAACTACTGCTTTTTGTATCTTCATGTTAGTTTAAGATAAAATTGTATTATTTGTCAATAATTTTAAGTACTTGTATAACCTGTCACATGTTCATTTGTATATAAAGACACTGTTGTGTCGTTAATTAATTAAATAAACAAATAAATAAATATACATATTAAAAATGCAAATTTTCAAAATAACTACTCGCCTTCTCACTTCTGGAGACTTAATTTCAGGCGTGGTGTAAGGGAAACCAAGGAAAGTATGGTTGGGACAAGTGTAAAAGAAATGTAAAAAGTCAGAGAAATCGTCTGAGCTGTATGAGAAGGTATATGGATGTAGATAAGGCGAAAGATGTGTGGAGCGATAGGAAAGTCTGGCACCCTTTCCTCTCTGTCTACGCCGACAGGGAGACGGAGTGATGGTATTTATGTATAGGTTTCAGTGAAATTATTATAGAATACGTGAAGTTATTTAAGATCTCTTAGCGAATTGGTAAAATAAACTTGAATCTTAAAAAAACTATTCAATAATATATAATTGTACGAGTAGTTGTTCAATTTGTGGAGTACTTATATAAAATACAAATACACTTACACCTTCTTTTCAGCTCATATTTGATTAAATAAACAACCAGTTTCAAACACCTGTGTTTTCTTCGTTAGGTTACGTATTAAGACAGAGCTCCTTGAAAAAGGTTGTTTCTTCAAATTAAATGCATCGTTAATGCAAAGTGAAAGTGTTTAATTTAATTGAAAATTTAGTACTCAAAAGTTTGCAATATTATTCATTGTGCGTTACAATTATCTTTATAGATAAATTGAAAAGAGCCAAATAAATGCTATAGAAATGTGTGAATTTATAAGAATACACGGGGTGATAATGTATGCCAGAACACGAAATGAAGTGATTAGGGATAAATGTGAACTTAAAACCAAACTGAATAAGAACACTCTGAAATGGTTTGGGCACGTGGAACGAATGAATGAAGACTAAAATAAACAAATATACAGTGTAAATGTGAGCAGAAGGCTTGGTAGAAGAAGACCGAAGAAAGTATTGTTGGATCAAGTGATCATTTGAGCTAAATAAAATTCAGCAAGAGAAACCGCAGGAGCTTTATGGATGTGGAAAAAGCAAAATATGTGCGTCGAGATTTGCCCTATTTGCCTACCCTAACGGGAAAATAGCGCGTTTAAATTGGAAAACCCCTATAAATAAAGATTGAAGACTTTGCAATCGAGATATGTTTAAGAATGACAGGAGTCCCTTCAGGCAATGACAAACTCAGACACCAATTGATGGAGGTAAAGGGAAATAACGCGTTACCATTCATAAATAAATAGTTATATTTCCATTTAAATAATATAAGTATTTGAAATATTTTAACGATACATTACGCAAATCTCATTTCCGACGGTCCTTCATTATTTTTTATCGAGTAAAAGCACGAACAAAACCATCAAAGTTTTGAATTGTTTATATTTCAAAAACACTGTGAATAATCAAATTTAAATCGCTTCGTGTTTAGGCCCGAGAAGTTCTATTTAGTAGGCTCCAGTCGAACTTGTCAGAAGTCTGTCAAGGGAGTAATATTGTTAAGCAATTTGTAATTAACAGCTTAAATTGTTCCAAGAAAAGATTTGATAGAAAATCTAAACGCCGAGAAGTGACTTAAATCATACTCGTATGTACTCGTATAATACATTAGACCTTGGTGAGATTTTGTCAATTATCACTTAGGAATTTTTCGATTTTGTGAAGCATAACAAAGTATGTTTTTGACACGACAATTAATTATTTTGACACGGCAAAAACGAGGATTTAAAATAAGGTATTTACTTTTTGGTTTTACTTAAGAACTGCACAAAATAAAATGATAAAGAATAATATACGAGTATATATGTAAATGTTGCGGAACAAAGTTAAAAGACGGAAATATAAAGATTCTTTGGGTGATGTCGAGCAAAACAGAGTTAAAAGACGGAAATATAAAGACTCTTTGGGTGATGTCGAGCAAAACAGAGTTAAAAGACGGAAATATAAAGACTCTTTGGGTGATGTCGAGCAAAACAGAGTTAAAAGACGGAAATATAAAGACTCTTTGGGTGATGTCGAGCAAAACAGAGTTAAAAGACGGAAATATAAAGACTCTTTGGGTGATATCGAGTAAAACTGAAAAGTAAATATTGATTTCATACTAAAAAATCAATGTTCTTAAAAGTCTACATTGGTTAGTAAAATAATATAAATATATAATAATTAATTATATATTTTAATAATATAAAATCATTTACTTATATTGGTAATAACATCATATCTTTTGATGTGAACTATAGTATGAATAACATAAAAGCTTTACAAATATTGATGTTATATTCAATACAGCTGATAGGCTGATTGATGTACTCATAAATATTATCATAAGTCCGCTTCTAAAAAGTCTACACTAGCTTAAGTTTCATAAACAGATTGATTTCAAGCTTTGACTCTTTGTATTCAAGCCCTTCAATAAGAAGATGTCTCTATTATATCTTTGTATTCAAGTCCCTCAATAGGATGTCTCTATTATATCTTTGTATTCAAGCCCTTCAATAAGATGTCTCTATTATATCTTTGTATTCAAGTCCCTCAATAGGATGTCTTCATTATATCTTTGTATTTAAGCCCTTCAATAATATGTCTCCATTATATCTTTGTATTCAAGTACCTCAATAGGATGTCTCCATTATATCTTTGTATTCAAGCCCTTCAATGAGATGTCTCCATTATATATTTCGTATCTGTGTCTTAGAGATGTTCCTTCGAAGAGGAGTAAAACTTGGAGGTCGAATTCTTCTTCATCTAATAAATTGATTGTTCCAAATCGATCCAATATGGTGGGGTATTATAATAGAGCTAATGCTGTTGCTGGTTCTGTGGTGTGGAATGGTATACCTCTAAATGTTACAGATATGGGTGGCATTCACAGGTTAAGGAAGCACTTACTATAAAAACAACCCTTTTGGAAGGTCTTATCAAAATTCATGATGGTTTATGAACACTACACTACACCTAAATCCAAATGCGTTACTATCACATATCGGAAGATCTTTGTAGTTTGTCTTCCTTTGGTAAGTTTTTATATCAACTTTGTTTTTTTAAACATATGGAGATACGGAGAAGTACCTAATATAATAACCGCAGCCACTACATTCCTATAATTTAAATAACTTACAAATATTTATTTCGTAATATTTTACCTCAATCTAACGGCGCTGTATTATTACTAATATTAAATGTTTTAAGTTTACTTCATTTCTTCTTAAACATTTTTAACACACTTTATTTCAAGTCAGTAATGTTACGTATTCGTACTTCGTTCCCAATTCGTCTTTTCCCTCCACAATACTTTCTTTCTTCTACCAATTGGTGACATGAAATTTGTTACTATTCATAAGTTTTGTAAAAATAAATAATAAACAGATTTTTTTAATGATCTTATAACTTACTTTATTCACTTTTAAATCTTTGTTTGAAAGCAATACGCCCGTCAGATTACTATAAATAGAAGTTTCAATAAATAAATAAATACATTTATTAATTCATATAAAGCGTCTAGTAGAATAAATTATAATATATGCCATTGATAATCAATTTTAGCATAAATACTATATAATATGAAGAAAATATCGAATATATACGAGCATATAAAAATTATCAGCATCCACATAAAGCATTTTAAATGAAAGGATCCAAAGACAAATAATAGATTCAAGTGCTCCTTGGCCATTTGTAAAGAGAAGAATAATGACGTCAAACGGAGGGCGTAGCGAGTTGCAGTATATAATCGTATATTACTGCATATAGACCGCACCAAGGAAAAACCCAGTTGATGATTTTTTAATGAATCATACTGGTTGGAATACTTTGTAAGTGTACTGAGAGTAATTTTATTTTTCGTGTGACGTTGGACCAGAATTCGCTACTACCCTATTCTTTCCACAATCAGTTGTATCTGCACCAGAAAAAGAGTCCCTTTGTGAAGTTATTTCTTCGTCACAATGCGTTACTAAAAAAATCAAAAAGATTTCGATCATCTAGATGGGAATCGTGCAGGATGGGGACTTATTTTGTCCCCCATAACAGTGTGGGTAGTGTAGGGATCGAACTGAATTGGTTGGAATACTTAATAAGATCTCTAATATTTTGAGAAAAAAAAACTGTTTCAAATAAGTCCATCGTTTAAGAAAAAGACAACTACAGTAGCCAGGTTGGTAGCCTGTTTGCCCTATTCTCGGTACGACTTGGAAGACGAATGAAGACCTACGAATAACATACATGGCAGTATGGTCAACACGTTATATAACATACAAGAAGTAAAACAAAATATTTTTTTTATAAATTCTCGAAATAATTTTGAACTTTATAAAGACAGCACGTGTAAGAGTAAATTGAGAACTTAAGTGATTTAAACTTGATAAAAGCGTCAAGTAAGGATGTCTGATGTCACCTTGGTTGTTTAATTTATATTAAGATTCATATGTGCGCTATTTAAAAGATGACAGGAGAGGTTTAAAAATGAGTGATTTAAATGTATTGGGTTGGTACGAAAGTTGTTGCCGTTTGAACGATACTTATTTAGAAATGGTGGAAAAAAATCTTTGGTCTTGTAACCTATTTTTTGTCATTGCGTTTAAAATAGACGCTTTTTACCTCATTTGGACAGTTTTGTTTCAACTTCGGTCGTGTAACAACCACCCAAAAAAATTCAAATGGCCGAAAAAAAAAATCATTTACGAGATTCTATGCCGTATGAATGAAAAAAAGGAAACAATGCAACTGTCGCGACTAATAACATTTGTTCAGTATGTGGTGAAGGTGTCATGAAAACTTGAACGTCTCGTATGTGGTTTAACAAGTTCCGTTCTGGTAATTTATCCCTTGAATATGAACCCAGCGCCGGACGGCCCAATAAAATTGATGACGAACAACTCCGGGCCATGGTGGATGCAGACCCTCGACTGACCTCACGAGAACTTGCAGAGATATTGAATATTGACAAAATAAACGTTTTAAGGCATCTCCATAAGCTGGAAATGGTGTCAAAGCTCTCTGTTTGGGTGCCACATGATTTGTCACAGAAAAACTTATAAGATAAGTTTTTATTAAGCTGACTATCTGCGGATTCTTGCTCGCCAGACAAAAAAAGGAACCATTCTTGGATCGGATTGTAACGAGTGACGAAAAGTAGGTTGAATACAAGAAAACGACACTGGTTAACCCCCGGACAAGCACCCCTTTCTGCTCCCAAAGGAGAATTGAACCAGAAAAAGGCCAAGTTATGTGTGTGGTGGGATATTAAGGGTATAGTGTATTACGAATTTAAAAAAATCAAGTGAAACAATAAACGCCGATACGTACTGTAAACAATTGGACAAATTAAACCAGGATTTGATTAAAAAATGAACCTATTTAGTGAATAGGAAGGGCATTATTTTTCCCCACGATAACGCCAGACCACATGTGACATTCGTCACACAAAAAAATTGATTTAAAATGGGAAGTTTTGCAACATCCGCCTTATTCTCTTGAATCATGCCATATTTTCCGATACTTGCAATTTTCTCAATGGTAAAAAAATTATTTCCCTGGAAGAAGAGAGAACATCCCTTGATGAGTTTTTTGCCCTAAAACCAGAAGATTTTTATAGGGATGGGATAAATAAATTAGTCAATATTTAGCAAATGGTTATAACTAATAATGGAAATTATGTAATAGACTGAATTAACATTGTTTTCATAAAATATAAAAGTATTTTGTTTGCAAAAAAACGGACATTAATTTTGCATCAACCTATTACATGAACTTCTGTATGCTGATGACACAGTTATATATTGCTGAAAATGAAGGTGATTTAAGAACTTTGATAAATTACCTGTATGAGAGATGCCTAGAAAAAGGTTTGAAAATGAATGTAGGGAAACCAAAACTTATAGAAAGAGGTGTAGTAAAAAGTGTGTGCAATGGAGTTCTGTTGTTTGGGTAATATGTTTAAATTATATTGGCAAGTTGAAAGAGATATTGAAAGAAGTGTAACGACAGGGAATAAAGAAAACGGAGCCATTAATGTAATATATAACAATCAAGCTATATCGAAAGTAACAAAATTGACAATTCACAATAGTGTGTTGTTGACAACTTTGAACTTGGAATTTGCAGAAGGATAAAAAAATAACATTGTGGAGATGCGATGTATGCACGAAGAAAAAAATGTGGCGTGTCAATGTATGAAAGACAGCGGAACAAATGCATGGATAAAATTGATGTTTTAAGTAACATGAAGAAATGAGCTTTAAGATGATTTGGGCTTGTGGAAAGAATGCGAGACTATGCGAGAAAATAAGTTAGATAAGAACGTAAAGTGAGAAATATAAGTAATAAAATATTGTGTATAACGAGACGTATGAATATGGAAAAAGTGTAAATGGTGTGTTTGGAGAGATAATTTTATAGGTCGGTCTTTTCTGCCTACTTCACAAGGGACACGGTGTTACGATATGTAACATATTTTTAAATGTCGCTTTAAGACGTTTTCTTGTATTTCTTTGCTGAAATACATTTTGTGATGGCTATTAATCATAGTAAAGAACTTAGTAAAACCTTCGATTTTTCGAAATTTCAATTATGCACGAGCCTTGTTTCTCTTTGAGGCAGCCAATATGTGTGCACATATACATACGAAGCAAAGCCTGTCGTCTCTGTGCCTATTCTAGTATACAGCTAATGTATATATCAGGCATATGGAAACAGCCAGATATTTCTATATCTATACAGGTATAATATAGCGAATGTAGGTTAGTCAGAGCTTGACCCGCCGCAACGAAGTTTCATTTAGCCCAAATTCAGCATGACTTGCGAAATACGTCAAGTGGATCAAGTGAGCTAAGTGGAGGGTGAGAGAGCTTGAGCTACTCAAATAGGAGGGGGACAAATCTCGCAGAGAAAATTATTCAGCACGACCAGAATGTGAAAATGATGAAATTAGTTCTTTAAGAATGTTATAAAATTACAAGAGGTAATAATGTGTTTTGAGGTTTTTGCGGTTTTTCTCTTTCAAAGTGTTGTATCTTGTGGTTGGCTTTTGATGCCGACATTTCGAAAAGCAATTTTCGACTTCAGGGCTTGTTTGTTGTCAACTTAAAAAATCCCTTAAGATAAAAACTGCAACGTTTTCGAAACGTTGGTACCATAAGTCAAATCACACAGTGTAATACTCCAAAATTTCTTACATATATACAATTGAAAGGTGATAATAAAAAAATTGAATTTTTAATATATAAAATATAAACACATATCACATTCGTTTTATAAAAACCGTTTCCATTACAAAATACTTGTAAACAGGAATGAAACTAAGTAAAAAATAGGTTTTAAAATTTTCGTAGATTTTTCAGGTAGTAATTAAGAGTCAAATATTTGAAAATGAGACTTCAGGATCCATCTAAGGGTTTCGGTCAAGCCTTGGAGCCGTTGGGTTGAATCCACAACCCCCTTAAAATAAACTATTACGATAGCAACTGGTATATTTCATATCGGAGCTGGTTTGACCATGACTTCAAAGGACGTGAAGTGTCAGGCTGTAGACCGACTTGAATGGAAACATTTTAAAGCGTCCCCGTGTTTCTGATGGAACGTATAGATAGGGCGATAATGAAAAATAGTTAATTAAGAACAAAATGTAAAAGTTCAGTTTACTAAAATTACAACAAATGACCGGCAACAATACCCAGATCTTTTTAATTTGAGAATCAAATCCCATCGAAATTGTATTGTTTTGATTGTCTAATTTTTTTTCCGTTACAATGTGTATACATTATGTTCATAAAAAAATATAAAATTAAATTGAAAAAATGCTCGTGTTGAAAATCGTTTACATTAAATATATTTATAGAAATAAAAAAATCAATATTAAATATAATTTGTATACTAATAATGTTGAAAAAAATGCGGTTGTATAAAATATTTTGTCTTTAGAATTATTGATACAAAATAAATAACTTGAATGGTTTATAATATGCAATTTTAACTAACCAAATATTGACTAACAAGACAATACATGGTTATAAAAACAGGATAATGTGACCTATTTAACGAGAACCTCAGAGGTCATATAACAGTGGATACCATATATGTAATAAATTCACCAGGAAGGTGACTTTCTTTGTTTCAATATTAGAGCTCAGTAAATTACAGAATACATTAATAATATTTATTACATTAATTAATTAAAACTCAATACGACTACATTTATCTGAAAAAATATGTCGAGTAGCAGGAATCAATTACCGGTTTTTTATTAAAAGTATTAACAAAAGTCAACAGAAAATGTGTCGATTTTTACGACGCCGATATTTCACGTTACTCGTAAAACAAAGAATTTTTCACGAAATGAAAATAATATAAAAACAATAAATATTTTACAACTATAAGACTAATTGTTACATTGAACAATAGACATCATAGAAAAAAAATAATCTTACCTCAAGGTTTTCCTACTTCAAGTCAAAGGAACAGCGGATCAGATATAAGGGAAGAACAATGAAATTATCGAATGCCTTTTTTTAACGATTTTAATGAATATTCGATTCCTTCGCTCGAACTTTACACTGCGAACTGAACGTATGAAAATTTGACAATAATATCTCGTTGTTTTAGATGAATTTTCTCGTTAAGAAGGTGGTCGTGCGATACGTCAGATGAACAGGATCAACAAAGATGCTGCATTGTAAGGAGATGGGGGCGAAGACGTGATCAATACGCAGGGGTAGGACGCTGCCATCTGGCGGCTGGGATGTTAAGCACTACCGTAGCAACTTTGAACGAGTGCTTTGAACGCTTCTACGATAGAGTAGAACGTTACGAGCGCCGCGCCTGAAAACTGTAAAGCGCTACGCCGCGGAAAGTTAAAAAGATACGAGCTACGATCGCTAGATGCCTCTACCAGTATTAAATTATGAATATTTACATTTTTATAAATTTTATGACAAAAAAACTTTACGTTGTAATATTAAGAATTCATTTATACAAAATTTATTTAAAAAACTTAATTCAGAACGAATAAAAATTGTAATAATAACAATAAAATATATTAAATTACTTTACATATGCCACTAATTATTTTAATCCCTTCAACACGTGTTTCTGTCTCCTATATCGAGCTCATTCCTCTTGAAGAACCTTGAGATAGGCTGTAGAAACACGTGTAGTGGGATTGAAGAACTTTGTGGAATAAAACAGTTATATATTATTAAATATACGAAATTAATAAAGCTTAAGTCAAAACCTTTGATAAATCAGATCAATAAAGTTCTCAAATTCATCCAACTAATAATTGTATTTTTTTAAACTCAAATTACACAGTTAACTATATGTTTTTTTGTATAATTTGAATTATTCAGATAAATAAAATTTGTTTTTTTTTTTAAATTTAATAACTCTAAAACTCAACTGATTAATTTGATAGTTCATCATTTGAAAAGGCTATTTTTTACATATTTTTTTTTTTAAACTACGTTAAGTTGAAACAAAAATGTTTCGTCTTGAGAGATAGGGTTACACTTTAAAATCCAGCATTTTTTATATCGGGTTTTTAGTATGATTTATGTTCTTTTCCAAAAAACGACAGTTTCCAGGTTCGGTTTAAGGATGACATAAAACATAAAGTTAGATGATTTGTTCATTTTTCAGACTTGTATTTGCTCCCGCCACCTGCGCCCGCCCGCCACACCGAAGAGAAATTTTAAAATCCCATAAAGTACGCTACAAAGAAAGGAAACGAGCAAACGTTCTAAGTATCATACTTTTCTGAGAGAACTTGCAGATGATCCCAGCATCCCAGGGACGTGCCAAAATGAAAAAATGTGTCATTGATTGTTATTTATTGTATTATTCACTCATTCGAATCGTATTCTTCAGCATATCAGATATTGCGATGCGGATGTATTGAAAAATGTAACAAGATTTTTTTCAGGCCCATTCATTCGAGTCTTCGGGTTGACAACCACTGGTGAAGGCACGAAAATCGCAATTCGTCATTGCACATGTAGGGAGTACTATACCACACGTGAAGATACAAGTCTAGCGCGTGTTATTATTCTCAGTTCCCATCTAAACCAGATTAACTATTTTACCAGACTTGGAACATTTTTTTTTCGGATACCAACGGGAGTCGAACGCGAAACCCCCCGATGGATGTCAAGCGTCTTACCTACTAAGCTAACGAGGTTGCCATTGTAATTTCCTGTTGAGATTCCGTTTTAAATTCAATAATGAACTTTTATTTGGTTATTGGCGTGTATATGCTATATTTTATAAAGCAAAGCGCAATTTATGTGGTATTGTGAAAACATGAGGTAAATGCTGAAATGCAATGATTTGAACTTCAAAAAAATCTGAATTTCTAGGTTAACTGTCATTATTTACCACAAGATTTTATTTGATTTATGTAAAAAAATAGTTTTTCCCATCGGTTTTGAAATTATTTTGAAGATTCCAATTCTCTCTACGTTGACTTATTTTTCATTCATATTTCAAGTATTCTAGTCATTATTTTTAAGGTTGGCAATTCAAAAAGGCATGTGTGTTTGTAGACACATAACGTTAGGCAATTTTATTTATTGAGTTGTGTTCGTACGATTTTTAGAATGAATTAAATGCATACCATCACACGATTTCCCTGTCGGGGTAGGAAGATGGCAGAGCGCCATACTTGAAATATCTCGAAACACACATTTCCCATCTCCACATACATACGCCTCTTCATACAACTTACTTCTTATAGTTCTTTCTTAAATATCATTGATTTGATCCAAACATTTTTTTGCTCGGTCTTCCTTTACCACGCCTTCCACTCACATTTACAAAAATATTTATTTTGTCAGTCTTTCTTCTTTCATTCGTTCTATATTGCCAAACAATCTTAGAATACTTATAATTAATTGTACCATAAACATATTTTTATATCAAATATATTATGATACTAATAATTTAAATAGGATTTTAATAAAGGAGTAAATCTTAAAAAAATAACGACTGTTTACTTTACATACTGTTTATACCTAACTCACTCCTCGTCGAGGGTTACGCCCCTGCATGATCCTTCTTACAGGAGTCGTTATTTTTGCTTATATTTATCTGATTTAAGCCGAATGCCGCTGGTTTGTCCACATAATCTCACGCCCGCAGCTAGAATCTCAATGTTGACTTTTCGTTAGGATATGGTACCCAAAAATAATCTCTACGAACAAAACATACCAAAAAAAAAATCGAATCTCACTGGGCGTTTCAGAGGGCCAGAATTTACTTAAATACGCATGCATGCACACTATCACGCCATGCCCTTTTTCAGAACGGGTTAGATGACAGACCTCCATAACGTGTCATCCAAGCACTTCATTTTTGCCTTATCATATTCTGTTTATTATTCTTATTCCTTCATGCAAAAAAATCACGAACTGTTTACTTGTTATACCATTTTTTTCAAAGGACAACATGTGAAGTTTGAAACTTTGGTCGTCATATCATACGGATGCATTTGTGATTATTTGTACGCATTTCATAGTGTAATTTTTACACATTTTCGTTAATGTTAGAGTGTATAAATGTAGCATTCCCCTAATTGTTTGTTTTTCTTATTTTACAAGAAACTCTATAACTCGGTCCTTTTAACTTTAACTCGTTGGTTTTAAACAATAAAATATATAAACATGTTTATGCAGTAAACGAGGTTTTCGATTTTTCGGATATCAAATGTAGAAATTAATTAAGCATTGTACCAAATATCGCAAAGTTATTTCATCCAAAAAACCAATAATTAACTTTCTGCGAATCACCGACACTTACCGGCAGAATAGTTCAAACTTTACCTCGTATTTATTACATAAATACAAAAGCCTTTTTTTGTATTTGCCGTGAATATTTGATTTGTCATGAACCATATTGATTCGCAAGAAAAGACCTCTGCGTAATACTCCATAGTTCGTCTGTCACGCAATCCTTCAATTAAGGTCGTCATTTCTTTCTACGAATTTTTCCGGAATCGGGGTTTTTCCGGAACAGTTTGTTATTTGTTATCAATAAAAAAAGTCATCAAAGATCTCTTGTTACCGAATGCGGTAATGTATTATATGTTAGGTGTTAACATAAGTTGTGTTCGTTTTTTTTTCAAATTTAAAAATGAGCACCAAAAGTAAAACAAAATGGTAAAGGTTATACGTCATTCGAAAGAAAATTTTCTGTTCTACAATATATTGTTTGCTTTTACGTTACATATATTATTTTATTTGATTACAAGCCTTCAAAATGGAATGTCAAGTAGACGAAAGTGAGCATTTTCGACACCTACTTCTGTTCGCGTTCAATCGAGGGTATAAAGCTGCCAAAGCTGCTCGCGATATTTGCGAAGTGTACTGTGAAGATGCTTTAAATAAAAGAACAGCTCGTCGATGGTTTCTTCGTCGAATGCTCCATGTCTTTCAGGTCGAAATTACCGTCTCAATGACGGTAATTTCGACCTGAAAGACATGGAGCATTCCTGACGACCAGTGGACTTCGATGAGGACCGCTTAAACCATATTATTCATGAAGATCTCCTTCAAACCACCGTAGGATTGGCTGAGCAGATGAATTATAGTCACATGACTGTATACCGCCATCTTAAATTAATGCGAGACGCTATGCCTGTTGGAAGGGCCTTAACTCTTCTGAACGGGACTGCTTCAGATATTGACATATTTCATATCACATTACCAAAAGCAAAAGTAAATTTTCTTCTTAGATTGAGCGCGTTAGAAAGCACTCATCAACATACTTAAGTGACTTTGAATATATGTGTATGCTTGTGCGTATATACGTATGCATATACATTATTTTTTATTTTATATATTTTTTCCTTATTCTATATAATTTTTATTTTATTTTTATGTTAACATTTTTTGTAGTTTTCAAAGTAATTTGGCTAAGCCTGTTTTGAGAAAATAAATAAATAAAAAATTAATAAATATTTACTCGAACCGGACCATATCATAATTTGCTAAGGTGATAATCCACAGTAGTATTCTAGTATCAATTTTGACGAAAGGAAGTGAAATGTGGATATGAAAAAATACCGAGGAGCCAAACAAATGCTAAAAAAATGCACGCATAATTTTTATATCGTTGTTTAGAGATCAAACACTTCTCAAGGGCGCTCCAACTCAGGATTCAAACCCATCCATAAATTTTCCTCCACAAAGGACTGTCATTCAGTGCTTCCTAAAGCTGCACACGCCACCTACATGTATATCTCTGAGAAAAGGAGGCAGACCATTCCACGTCACAGGAACAGCAATGGCAAAAGCTCTATCACAATACTCTGCCCTATTGGATTGATTTGGAACAACCAATTTATTAGACGAAGAAGAAATCGACTCCAATGTTTTACTTCTCCCCGAAGGTTGTAGAGTGAATGAAAGAAAAAAATCTAACAAAACAAATATACAGTGTTAATATGAGTGGAAGGCATAGAGTAGAGGAATACCAAGGAAAGTATGTTAAAAGTCAGAGAAGTTGTATGAGTTGGTCGAGAAGATGCATAGATATAGAAGAGGCGAAATAGGAAAATTTATCTCTCTCTATCTACTCCAATAGGGACATGATAGTATGAATATATGTTTATAAATATTTTGAAAACTGCGAATTCTGTTAGTATTAATTAAGATTTTCGTGTTCACCACAGGTTTAATTTAGGTTCACAACTAGTTTCGAAGACCACCGTCTTCTTTGTAAGGTGAATATAAACTAAGTTGCTAAAATATATTCTGTTTTTGAATCTTCGATAAGTTTTTTATTTTACTTATTTTTTCATTTTATGTAAAATATTGGCACCACAAATTGAAACTAGTCTTTTCGAAGATTCAAGAAATAAGATTTTCGTTTTCAGATTTGTGTTTTTGTGCATTCTCATTTTATAAATCAAACAAAGTTAGACACGACATGTCAATTTATGGCTATCGATTTATACATTTCAGTTATATCCTTAGTTCATATGGGTCATTATCTGGAATCTTGTACATTGGTGTCCCATAGGTTATGACTTGAATCTTACTTCCATTTAAATTTTTTAGAATTATATTAAAAGAAGATTCAAATATTTGTATATTTTCCTTAAAAATAAACATGATTTTGAAAAAATAAGTTAATAATAAACCGCGAAAATTGATACAGTTTGTCGCTGGTTTGTCAAAAACGACCTGTCCTGGTAAGCAAAATCAAAAAGGAGCGTTCAACTAAAGTATTTAACATTAAATTTAAAAATAATTTATAATTGCAATTCTCTTAATTCATCTTTTTTTATTGGTAAACTTAAATCATATTACTTAAAAAATGTGTTTTTCAATGATTTTACTGTGAAAGAAGTTGTGTCCCTATTATTTTTCCACTGCGTTACTTACACTAAGTTACCGGCAAAGTAACGACAAAAACCGTTTGTTTTTCGATGAACGAAGATGAACGTGTTCAGACATGTCGCTTAGTTTTGTTTAGTTCCCCTGAGTCGGTTAAAAAAGTGTCAGTGTTCTGCAGTTTTCAGTGTGTTGTTACAGCGGAGGTATGTACTTTTATTATTTGTCCACTGCGTTACCAAATTTTTTTATAATATTTCGCTAAAACTTATAGTTTAGTTAACATAATATATTAATATTGTGTTAACCTTGAATATAATATAGAAGGAATTTTCGAAATAGTGTACATTAATTGTTGGCAGCTCATTTATGCAATAAATGTCAACTGCGTTACCGGTCAGCTACGTTACTCATATTTGGTAACGAAACTGACAAAAAAGTAACATAGTTGACTTTATGTTATTGAAATGAGTTACAATGAATAGTTTTCATAGTTTTTAATTTGGATTTAGGTTAATATCAATATGCCACTAACACCAGCGGAGAAGCAAAGGCGGTATCGGCAACGGTTGAAGGACAACGAGAATAAACGAAAAAGGATCAATTTCAGATACATGGCCATTACTCAGACAGAAATTGATGATGAAAATGAAATTAAAGTGATATTTTTAGTATCAGTTAATCCAGAAAAAACCAAATTTAAAATTGATAAGAATGATGTAGTTGATATCCACTCGCATGATATAATAACAACACTTGTTAATCCTGTGATAACTTTAAAAGGAAGTCGAATTTTTTTCTATGGTAACGTAGGTGACATAAATTAGGAGTTTATGCAACAATTTTTTAAATAACTTGCAAGATAACTGCCACTGAAATCGTGTCCTTAAAATAAGGACAATATTAAATTAAAATCCTGAACGAAATCGGGGCACAAAAAAAAAAAAAAATTTTTTTCAAATGTACAAATATTCAGATAATGACCCATATACACAAATTTAGTCGATATTAAAAGTTAACACATACAGATGAAAAAGTTCACATGTACATATCAGAGTTCACAAGTACAGATCAACAAGCTATTCAGAGATCACATATACAGATCAACGAGATATTTAGAGTTCATATGTACAAATTAACGAGATGTTGAGAGTTCACATGTCCAGATCAACAAGATCACATGTACATATCAACGAGATGTTAAGAGTTCACATGAACGGATCAACAAGATATTCAGATTTCACATGTACAATTCAACGAGATAATCAGATTTCAAATGTATACATCAACGAGATATTCAAAGTTCACATGTACAGTTCAACGAGTTCACATACAAAATTTTATGAAATATTTTATGTTCAAGTACGCAGACTTTAAGGGTGAGATAGAAACCTGCGAAAAGAGTTTCCTTTGTTAAAATATTTTTTATTATTCTCGATGTATGTTTAAGTCTTTAAAACGAATTGCATTGTATGAAATTACAATTTCGTTGTTTACGAATATCATGGATAAACACTCAGTCACGCGTGGTATATAGATATTGAACCAAATGAATGACACTGTTGATATATTCTCGGTACCGTCTAGCAGTATGAGAAGAATAAGCTAACGCTAGAATCAGACCCTCTTTGTGTAACAGGAGAAATACGTGCAAAGTGGATTAAAAAAAAACGAAAGTGTTGTATAATATACATAGTGTTGTATATATACAATACCTTACAAAAATTATAATCCTCTCTTAAACGTTAATAAGGATGGTGCACATCTGATAAATCTTAAAACTTCGTTCGAAGATCGATTTGATTTTTTTTATTTGAAACGACGTGTTTATTGCTTTCGTCCAATATATTTGAAAAAAAAAAAAGCTTTGAATTATTCGTTTTTCAAAGCGCTCGAATTCGCCAAAGTTTCGTCAAGAGATAATAAAATTTGGATAAGTTATATATATCCAATAAATATACAAAGAAAATTCCCGGATAACAGCAAAAAGTTATCAGCTTTGCTTGCTTTTGACATTACGTTTTACAAGCTACATTTAATAAGTTAAGCATAAAGAAACGTCGCGCATCAATATTATTTATGTCAAAAACTTGAAGGAATTCTAAGTAATTTGATACTAGAGCAAAATTAGAACCTTCAAATACACGTTTGCTGTTTCCTACAATTTATGACAACATCTTGATTTGATTGATTCTAAACATACAAAAACTTGGAAGGTATTCCTCAGCGATAGGATATGAAGATTATAAAAAAAGGTTCCAGTCTGTTTTCATTAAAAGCCTCTTTAATATATTTCCGTTTGGTTGGGGTTGATCGTAACATGGCAATAGATCGGGCAGATTGTATTGTATACGAGTAAAACGAAGGTGTCGTGCAATACAAATAACCCTTCGATACAACTTCGGACTCAAGAATTATTTGAAGATACAATATATTTTTTTACGGAAGATTGAAAAATTAGTAAAAAAAATATAAATTAAAGGCTGGAAATATTAATAAAAACGTTGCATGCTGAATTTAGAGAAAATTAGTTATAAACTGAAGATTGAAGAAACGGATTGAAGAAAAAAGTTGTATATTGATTATTGAACAAAGGGTGGAAAAAATGTACGAGTATAATGAAGGTTGAATAAAAAGAGAAAAAAGTAACATACTTAAAACCGAAAAAAAAAACGTATACTGAAGATTGAAGAAAATAAGTAGAACGTTATGTACTGAAAATTGAAACAAAAAAGAGAAAAACGTATAATGAATGTGAAATAAAAGTTGTTCACTGAAGATTGAAGAAAAGGAGAAAAAGTTGTTCACTGAAGATGAAGAAAATGAGAAAAACGTTGTACACTGAAGATAGAAGAAAAGGGGAAAAAAATTATATTGAAGATTAAAAAAAAAGAGAAATAACTTATAATACACTCATATAGAATAAAACGACAAAAAAACTGAATATTGAAGAAAAGGAAAAAAGTTGTGCACTGAATAATGAAGAAAAGGAGAAAAAAGTTTTGCTTACATATCCTAATTTTGGGACCGATATTCAATTATGGGCTGCCTTCTCTTGAAATGCTCCGGTCGGTAAACACGAGAGGAAAATGATTTCTTGAACTACTCGTAGACCGCTCGCCTTATTATTTTATAAGTTACTGTGAATATAAACAAAAGTCTTAATAAAATTGTGTACCCAAGCGATTATTTTTCTAAGATATTGATTCTTTACAAACTTGTGCCTTACGATCGATTTTGCTGAAGAAAAAAACTTGGAAAATTGTTCCAAGTTATTTGCCCTCCCTCGACGGTAACGTTATATAGTCAAAAAGCAAATAAAGCGTTAAAATTTGAGAAACTTCAACACAACGCTTAGCAGTTTTGCTTTTATTCGAGTACTAAAAGTTAAATAACGTTAGGTAGGTATCCCTGGGGAAAATTGTAAAGGGCGGAAGGTAGGAGTAGCGGCATCCCATCAGGGTATTGGAAACGGGGAAGAAAACAATTTGGGGAAGAAAATGGAGGAAGATCCCATATCGTGGAGCTAATTCCATAGGATAAAGGATAATGCTTCAAGACGCAATTCAAAAAAGATACCGCTTGTAATTATTAACACCGGTGGCAATTATTAGAGCGCAAGAACGCTCGGAATATTCAATTAGATAACTAAGAATTAGAGAAAAATAGAAATTTCCTTCGGAAAATTACGTGGATTTAATGAGTCAGGTTTGAAAATATGATCTCATTTACATCCCCTTAACCTAGAATGGTAGTACAAGAGCGTTTGAGCAAGATCTTGATACCTTGCCGTACGTACATACATACATAGAACCATACCATTACGCTATTTCCCTGTTGATGAAGGCAGAGATGATAGAGCGCCGAATTTTCCTACGACATATGTACTTCCTTCGCCTCCATAAATATTTTCAATCAGTTTCTTATGTTTATTTTCTTCCTTACTTTTCCTTTTATTTAAATTTAATTCACTTGATCCATCCATACTATTTACCCAATCGTTCTCTACTAAGACTTTAACTTATGCTTGTATTGTAAATTATTTTTAACAAACACTGTTTATTCCACTTTTTTGTGACGGTATAACCCTACCGGTTTCAAGGCTTTCACCTCATCTTCAGGGGAGCGCAAACAAGACTGTCTTTAAACCTCCAAGAAATGTCTTTAAACCTCCACAACGTTAATGTCTTAACTATAAACAACATATGCTTGTATTACACATTTGTTAAATCAGTTTATCGTCACTCATCTGTCGTCCTGTCCTAACAATGCCTGGTCGTATTTTATGTTAATTCTGTCCACTATAGATCTGTCTGTCATTCTATCATTTTTGGTAGGTTAGGTTAGGTTAAATTTAATTCACTCAATCCAACTATACTTTTTACTCAATCGTTCTCTACTAAGACTTTAACTTATGCTTGTATTATAAATTTGTTAAATCAGTTCATCGTCACTCATCTGTTCGACCTGTCCTAACCATGCCTGGTCGTATTTTATGCTAATTCTGTCCACTATATATCTGTCTGTCATTCTATCATTTTTCGTATGTTTTTTATTGTAAATATGTCGTCATCAAAAAATATTTTTTTATATATATTTTGATACTCAAATGATATGTTAAAAAAAGTATTCATTCATTTCTATGATATTCTTCAACTTACTCGGATTAATGATCCAGATATACTGAAGAGCATGGTCAGAAAAAACATTTTCATTGGTCAGATTAATCGATCCCTCGGGTTTAGAACCATTGGAATAAATAAGAAAGCTCGTTCGTTATCGTATGCAAAGACGCAACGACATTCGCATATGTCTAGCGCGTGAAAGTATTGGTACCAGACGAACTGTTGAACCAGACATGGACCATTAAAAAAAATCGGACACCATCAGGAATTGAACTCGAAACCCCCACGCGGAAGTCAAGCGTCTTACCAAATATAACACGGAAGTCGTCAAAATAAAGTAATACGCATTATACACAAAGAAGTAAAGATTACATTTGTATTTATCTCAGTGTTAAGAAACGTTCCAATGAAAATTTTATTAGCAGGTGTTTTGAAAGAAATAGCCTGATTTCTTCATATACAAAAAAAAGTGTAATACAAAACATACATACATACAATTACGTAGTTTCTCTATTGGGGTAGGCAGAGAGACTTTCCTATCTCGACACACATATTTCGCCTCTCCCACATACGAGTACATAAGCCTCTTCATACAACTTCTACGATTTCTCTGTCCTCTTACATTTACTTATTTCAAAACATAATTAATTTAGTCCAAAAATTTCTTTATTTGGTCTTCCTCTACCACGTCCTCCCCTCACATTTGCACTGTATATTTGTTTTGTTAGACTTCATTCATTCGTTTTACATGCCCAAACTATTTCAGAGTGCTCTTGTTGATCTTGCTTAATACATCAGCCTTAAGTTAACATTCCTCCCTAATTGCTTTATTCCGTTTTCTGATATACTTTATCACCCCCATGTATTCTACATATCTCTCTCTCTCTCTCCGTGGTTGCAGTCCTAAGACTGGTTTGCAGCAATTTCAACTCTTCTCCTCCATTCCCCCCTGTCCTGTGCGGCTCTTTTTAAATCTGTATATGTTGAGCAGCGCACGTCCACCAACAGGTCCTCCAGGTACTCTCGGCGTGGGCGTCCCCTAGAGTTTGTCCCCTCGGTCATACCCTCCATTATGGCATGCAAGAGGTCCTCTTGTCGTATTATATGACCGATCCATCTTGCACGCCTTTCGGACAGGATCCTGAGCAGGTGCCTTCCTCCTTCGATTCGTTGGAGAACCTCTTCATTTGTGATGCGGTCTCTCCAGGAAATTCCTAATAGTCTTCTATAGGACCACATCTCAAAAGCCTCTAGTCTTCGTCTATCTCTTTCGGATAGGCACCATGTCTCGCAGCCGTACATCAAGATACTCCATACATAGGTCTTGATGAGGAGTATTCTCAGTTTTAGGTCTATATTATTTGATTCTATTATTTTCGACCTTTTATTAAATGCAAGTCTAGCCTGATGTCGAACTCGCTCTTGGACCGACCGTCCCATGTTATTTTGCTCCCGAGGTAGACAAACTCCTTGATGTTCGTTAGTGGTTTACCCGACATCACTATTCTCATCTGGTGTTGCGCTCGGCCTACAGTCAGCAGCTTTAGTACTTAAAATAAAAAAACCTCAATAATTATGAAACTTTGCGTCAAAATGGCTCAAAAAATTGGTGAAAAATGATATTTTTGCAAATGGGGTTTGAACCATAGACATTTTCCTGCTAAAAGAGTAATTATTTGCAATAGCATCTTTATAAATTCAAGTACTTTCATTTAATGGAAACAGCCCATATTTCACTTTTGTTTTGATTAATTATCCGAAAGACGAATAATAATGAAAATAAGTTTTACGAAGGAACATATTTTTAATATTTTTGTAATCAAAAAAGTTTCTCATAATTAGTATAATATTTACTGTAGACTGCGAAGCGGTAAAAATAAAGAGAATTATTCTTGTTAACAACCCGAGTTGCCAAGTTTTTGCGGAAAAAGGGTTTACTGAATTATTTAATTCCGCCATTCGTCTTCTTAAAGATTAAGTTAAATATAGAAACTTAGGGAGCTTCCGACAAGTTTTAACGAATCGAGTAAATTGGTTTGGTAAAAAAATAAATAAAGACACGTTATTTTTACAGCATGACGTCCGTATTGAGTGGCAATTACTTTGGTCGGTTCAGCTCGTCAGGATTTTGGCACAAATGATTAAGTGCAATTTTTTTATAAATGAGATTTTTTGGTTATTATCAAATTGTCAACGTGAACGGGATTTGGTTATTATCAAATTGTCAATGTTATTGATATATTTGATTTCTTGATTATCAAAAGTTTTACAAAATCTTACATGCCATCAAGCCATTTTTCTGTTGGGGTAGGCAGATATGATAGAGCTCCAAACGTTCCTATCACGACATCTCTTTCGCCTTCTCCACATCCGTAGATCTTCTCATACAGCTACTCCTATTTCTTTAACTCTGTATTTTACTTGTTCTCTGTATCGTTGAAATTCATTAAAAAAAGTGTCAAAATTTAGAGGTTATTTAATGACTGACCGTTCCATTGCATGAACTAATATTTCACAATAAAATATAATCTGCATTCAATGTTGTTTATGAGTTTATGTACTTTTCCGTCTATGTGTTGGATTTTTGGAGAAAAAGGGATCACACGTTTCAGGCAAATGTGGATTTAGTCGGGAATATAGATGGATTTAGTCGGGAATATAGGCGGATTTCGTTTCGCTTATTCACAATAAAATTACTTATATGTACGATGAGGGACCGATCATTCGTCAAGCAAGATATAAAAAAATGGTATCAATAGAAGTCGAACCCGCTCCTCCCAGGCTGGAAAACAAGTTTCTCCCCAAATAGGCTACAGAGGTCGTCATTAGAGCGTTCTAGAGGAGGGTTTGCTCTTTAAACAGCGCTATATAAATTCTTTTTTAATAATTATTATTATTGCTAATTTTTTTCTCTACATCAAACATGCAAATCCTCTTTCTTTAATTCAGTGTTGTAAAACAATAGTATGATTGGTTGAAAGATATTACCATTCAGCAAACTAATCCACCACATTGTGGACTATAAAATAAAGTTTTAAGTTACTATTTTTTGCCAGCATAATTATTTTTTTTCTGTAAAGAAATTTTCGATAATATAGTAATGTTTGTGTAATATTATAAATTAAGTTTTGAATCGGTTTAAAACCATTTGCTACATACGGCGCTTTGTGATAATAATACGAGTAAGTTTTACTGGCACACAGGAACTTTGGCTTTCAGGAAAGGGAACCAAAGGATGCGCCACAGGAAGGAGATGTCTCGTGTCGCTTCCGGAAGCGATGCGGAAAAATCGCCTTGTTAACAACGGCTAAAGGTGAAACTGTGAACTGTTTCCTACTACATATTGATGTATTTATTTTACATCAATATGTACTAGTAAACAGTTCACGGTTTCATATACTTAGGCGGTACTTTAACTGGTTTTAATAGTATATATATACGAGTTAACGTAACTGGTACTTAATGCGAAATATTGATGCATATACTCGTATAAAAGGTTTATAAAGAAGCGGAAAAGGTTTTGTAGATATAATTATTTGGATCGATTATTAATTTGATTAAAATATATTAAATGCAGATATGAGTACCGCTGATTGATATTAAGGTCCGCAAGATATCCTATCTAGGTCACATTTTACGTGGAGAGAAGTACGAAATCCTCCAGTTGATACTGATGGGCAGCGTGGTCCTGGTAGAAGGCAAACATCTTGGCTGCGCAATATACGAGACTGGACGGGGATGGGGCGTGTGGAGGACCTGTTCCGGGTTGCACAAAATAGAGAAGCCTTTGCCAGAGTGATTGCCAACGTCGGGGGGACCTGATGGGGCACGACAAGATGAGTAAGATGAATAAAGAAGCATTACAATTATTTGATAATGTTATAACAGAAACAATTATAACAGAAATACACGTGTGCGTGAAAAAATGTGAACCCAAGGAAGTTTGGCTTGACCAAGGAGACATGGATAAAAGACGACGTTTGAAATACGAAGTGCAAAGAGTTGGTCTGGATAGAAAAGTGTTAATATTTATTCACTTTACCCCTTCAGAGGGAGACAGGAGTGGTGATATGAATGTATGTAAATTAAATGTTATTCCCCCGAACGTTTCGGATTCGGTTTAACTGATTTTACTTTTAAGTTAACAAAACATATGAGAGACCCAGTATGGTTAAGTTTGTCGAACGTTAGCATTTTTTACGAGGTTGTATTGCAAATACAGTACGACAGCGAAAATGTCTTTTCTAGAGGTCTTTAATCAGTAGGGTCGAAGACGAAGTTGTCTCGATAATCTTCAATATATATTTGAATTGGTTAAACATGGTGATGGAATGCCACAGAATACTTTTTTTTTCTTGGAATTAACTAGGTTATGTAAATCAAGAAATCGCTCCTCATCAGATATACCTAAAGTATAGTATTGCATTATATTGTCATTGTACATTATCTTGCGGATTTGTTGCCATGTGACAATATCTTTCAATCAACCAGAAAGATTTTAAAGAAGTGAAAACTAAACAACAGCACTATTTAAAATAAATTTGGATTTCAACAGGAATCGAATCTGTAATCTCCGACATTAAGTACCAGCGTCTTATCAATTAGGCGATGGACGTCGTATATGTATAATAGTATCAGATATCAATAATTATCCTACATTTTGTCTCCAAATTGTAAATATAAACAAATCTAGTGAAAAATAATTTTATAGTTTCATAGAGCGAATTATGAAAATCTAGATTTGCTCTAGTGGCGTGACTTTGTGACATTAGTCGTAACAAACTGTGTCTCGTCATATATGCATAATGGCGCCAGTTCTTTAGTTAGGACTTAATAAAACAAAAGTACGGCCGGTATAAAAGTTAAAATTTAACGCATTATGGCGAAACCACGTAATGTATAAAATTTTCCAACTAGTTAACACAAGCGGCGTTAATACGCGGATTAAATCTGCGAGATAGCGCGGGTTACAGTGTCGTGCCGCGCGAGGCATAATTGTATAAATGCGAAATGTCCAGGGCGCGGATGGGACCAGGGCTAAATTTACGGGAACATATAAGTATCAGCGGGAAACGGTGGCGAGATAATGCAGGTAAATCAAAAGGGAATACTTAATTGCATGCGATATGGAGTGGTGTACATATACATAAACATATGCATATACATATATATTATATTATAAATATACATGTACATATGATATACATCATTGTCAACCAGGGTCGATCCACTGCTGGATGAAGGTCTCCCCAAGTTGACTCCAAATAGTTCAATTTTTTGCTCGTTGGTGCCATGTGATACTACCATGCTTCCTGATCTCATCTATCCAGCGCACCTTCGGTCTTCTTCTGGGTCTCTTTATGCCTCTTGGGTACCATTGGATTATTTCGGATGTTCATTGGGAGTCTGACATTCTGGCTACGTGACCTGCCCATTGCCACTTCATTTTCTTGCACACCTTTATAACATCTTCTACTTTTGTTTTGTTACGAATTCAGGTTTTTCGTTTACGGTTTCTTTTAGAATATCCCAACATGCATCTCTCCATGCTCCTTTGAACAGTCTGGAGGTTTTGTGTGTTCTTTACTGTAAACGTCCATGTCTCGCAGCCATATGTAAGTACTGAGATAATAACCTGGTTGTAGACCTTAGCTAACCTGGTTGTAGACCTAACCTGGTTGTAGATCTATATCCAGTGTATTCTTCCAGTGACCGCGAGTGATAGTCATAGGGGTGCACTCACTCAGCAATGGGTAGAAAAAGGGCAGATAAAGATATATCCATGCAGTCTTTCTTTACTCATTCGTTCCACACGCTCCAACCATCTCAGCGTGCTTTTCATCATTTTACTTAACACGCCAGCCTTAATTTCACATTTATTCCTTATCACTACATTTTGTATTCTATCATATATCCATATATTATATATTATATTATACATATATGACGCTATGTCGAACGTTAGTTGTTCAAGACCAAATTAATTTTCCGAAATTTCCAAATAAAAGGAGTTCCTCAATTTCACTACAAAATGGTAATTTTACTCATAGTTGGCATTGTAACTGTTTATTCCACTTTTTATAACGCTATAACCCTACCGGTTTCAAGGTTTTCACCTCATCTTCAAGGGAGCACAAACAAGACTGAATTATGTTCGAACTGGTACCGATATACACGCTTCTAACGGCTGGGGACTGAGGGCTGAGGGAGGCATGGGACGACCTCGTCGAGCCGCGGAGAGATTCTTGGTATATCATACATGTGTTTGCCAGATGTTCGCCTTGATGTACTGACTTAGAAATTTCTAGGGCCTCTAATCTGTCCAATTTATTTCCGTTACTACTGATGTGTAAGAATTTGGCATCATCGATAGAAAAAGTATGGTTTTCACGGTGACAATGATTAGCCATTTCAGAATAAATTAGAGGATTTGTTAAGGCGGATTCGTGTTCACGAAATCTCTTTTAAAATATTTCATAGTTGGCACTTTTGTTAAGACATTTTTATGACTTATGTTGTTTATAGTTAAGGCATTAACATTGTGGAGGTTTAAAGACATTGTAATTTATTTTTATCAAACACTGTTTATTCCACTTTTTTATGACGGTATAACCCTACCGGTTTCAAGGCTTTCACCTCATCTTTCACCTTGTTTCAATAAATATAATATATTTTATACATATCAAAGTGTAATAAAGACACATCGGCAAATCAGTCAAACCTTATAAGTATATATAATAACTATTCCTCTACAAAAATTCAAATGCCAAAACTGTGTGTAGCATGTCTCGGCACAGTTTCCAATGGCTTGATCGTAACGTTACGCTAACAACCGTGACAAGGGAAGGAAGGATATGGCTTTTTCACGAATCAGATAAAAAAAAATGGTCATAACATTAGAGAAAACATATTTATCGTTATCACAGTAAAGTCATACCATGGAATGATGTTACCTTCGGTACCAGAAGGAATAAAGTCTGTAAGAAACGATAAAAAAACATGCATACGAAATTGTACAACTTGCCTAATTAAAACATTTTTTTAAGAGCACACTATAGGTTCATATTTATTTAAACACAATCATGAAATTGGAGTTGTGAAAAAAAATCTTAAGTCTTAGCCCCGAAGTCATGCAAATATTAAGTCATATTATTTTTTAAACCATTAATGATTAATTTACGAAAGGTTACGGATTTATTTTTGTACAATTCTATGCTAGAACATTTAAGAATAAATTTCTTTGTTTTTCCACTAATTACACGAATCCCCGCTGCACGTGTTTCTATCTCCTATCCGGAGGTTCTCTTTAGGCGGAATGGCGGATTCAACTAGAGGAATTCCGCTTGAAGAGAGCCTCAGGATAAAAGTTGGAAGCATGCGTAGCTGGGATTAATGTAGTTAGTGAAATAAATAGGTAATTTATGGTTCTTATAAAAAAATCAATTAATCAGTTATGCGCTTTTTAACGAATTACAATTATTTTAAAAATTTTGGAAATGGCAAATAAAATAAATATAGGTTTATTGATAGCTGCATTGTATGCACATATATAAATACATTCTGAAATTGCACATACCAATATATCTCCAGACCAATAAAAGAAACTACATTGAAAAGAGAAGCTAACAAATTAAATAATTTTAATATTTAAAAATAAAAGACGTGTGTAGCCTTTGATGAAAAAAATACTAAATTTTCAGACTGTCGAATGAAAATAAAGAATGTAATAATTATATTTGATTAAAAATAAATTGAATACAAATGTGAATCACGTCTTAGGGTATCCACTCGAAATGTAGGAAAGGAGTTACGTCTTCATCATTTAGTGAATGGACGCGACATAAAAAGGTCTGTATGTCAAAGTTGTCAAAATACGATACGAGTATGTCAAACTTGAAATTTAAACCATAATACGGTTTCTTATTTCTTAAAAAGGAATTTCTTCATAGCAGTGCACCATCTACATTAATAAAATTATTTCATAGTCATCAACGATCTTCTTTCACTTTAAACCTTAAAAAAATCAAATATTATTGAACCTACTACCCTTAACCCTGAGAGATCGGCGCACTGCTATAGCAGTGGAAGAAATTTGTTCTACCCTTGTATTCTAAATGAATTATATTCATTTAGAATACAAGGGTACATATTCTAAAATATATTAATGTTGTAAAAATATTTGTTTTTTGTTTTTTTGTTGTTTAAAATAAATATTTATCACGAATGTCCGAATCGTAAATATATCTCAGCACTAGATAGACAATTATATTTTTTTCTTGTAGCGCTCTCAGGGTTAAATAACTTTTTATACTAGTCGATTGTTTCAATTTAGCATATTGAGTTTCCTCTCATTTTAAGACTGAAGGTAATTTGGCTTTCAATAATTCGTACAAAATGCATTCCATACTTATAACATAGAATGCCATTTAGAAAGAATACCCTCCTCAAAGGCATTCAACTCGAGAATCGTATCCACTTTTAATGAAAAATTAAAATTATTTCAAACAATAAAATAAAATTAATTGAACCTAAGAATGGGACGGTGGTGGCTGCGGCAAATATATTGGGTACTACTTCCTTGCATCTGCATATGTTCAGAAAAAAAAATTGGTAAGATAACCGCAGAAAACTTATCAAAGCAAATGGACCACAACTACCGAACTATTGTAGATTCACCGATATATGATAGTACCCCATTCGGCTTAGGTGTAATGTATATAAAATGATAAATTTTGTTAAGACCTCCCATAAACAGTTGTCTTCAAGTTCTCCCTTAAATTGTTATAAGTAGAATTAAAGAAATAATCTTAAATAAGGTGTCGTCATATTTAGAGAACAAGTTTCGAAAGACTGATAATATAAATATAAATTAATGAAATTAATGGAGATAAAGAGAAAAGAAAATACCAAAAAAGGACATCATGTATGGATATGGATGAAGCGAAAACCATATGCATGGATAGAAAAATGTCCTCTTTGGCTACTTCAAAAGAGGCATGGTGTGATAGTGCGTATGGCTGGATATATCGACTAGAGAAGATGAACCACAAAGAAATTTTTGTACATCTTTCTATAAAGGATAGTAACATATTCGGCTTTAGGCTATGTTACGTTATCTCAAATATCTCACAACATGTAAAGTGTAGGAATTTTTGCATAAATACGTTCATGTTATATTATCATCGGAAATAAGTTGAGTTCGCTCAAATATGACGAAAAGGGAATGGGATTTGTAGGGGAAGTGGATTGTCACGCGGGAATGACAAGGAATAAAAAAGAAGGGATAAGAGATGGGAATTATTCGAGCACAACGGAAGCCGAATTGGGTTAATGTGTTTGTATCACATGCATTAGGCGGAAATTTGTCGTACGTGGCAAGGGGAGGAATTTTAAGTAGATACACACTAAGAATTTGAAGGGACGTGACACCGCGTTAAGTTATTTTATGCCGAGGCCAGTTTTTTTACGTTCCTATCTCTGTTTAATGCGGTGATAAAAATAATGAAATAACTAGAAATATTTTTTTTTACGAAACTCAAATTTTACTATCTGAGAAATTTGCTTTGGACCGCAGCTTTTCGAGAGAAGCAAAGCTAACTGGTCAATGGAATGAATTAAATGAAATTTTGACCACAATATTAGGGTACTTTTTTTTTTTAAATCGTCTCCTATGTGGTTAGCGACCGTTATGTATGCTTTGATTTTTGAGAACACAGCTCTTAAGAAAAAAATAAATGGTTATTTACGAAACTGAAATTTTATTATTTCAGACATTTGTTTTAGACTGCAGCATTTCAAAGAAGTAAAGCTAAGCTAACTAAAGCCACTCACAATGGAATCTTGACTACAGTATTACGATATTATTTAAATATCCTGAAGATATTGGATGAAGGCGATCATAATGGCTATCTTGACCTTAGATGCACCAGCTATGAACAAATATATGATATTACAATAAAGCCACTGCTAAAGGTTCCTCAACCAAGAGATGAGATATCTTTCCGCACTTCTGTCCTGAATATCAGTTGAAGGAATTCATATTTTTCTTCTCGCATTATACTCGTATGTACAAAGAATAGTAACATTCTATTTTGATGGTAGATAATATTTTTATCCATCCGTTTCAAGATGTCAAGAATACGGAGTCATAATTTATTTATTTTTTATTTATTTATTTATTTATTTTTTCAAAACAGGCTTAGCCCAATTACATTGAAAAATACAAGACATTAAAAAAGAAGAAAAATTACAGGGAATTTTTTTTTTTTTTTTAAATTATATAAAATAAAAAATAATGTATACAAACGAGTATTTACACACAAACGTATGTTACATATATATTCAGTCACTTAAGTATGTTGATGAGTGCTTTTTAACGCGCTTAATCTAAGAAGAAAATTTACTTTTGCTTTTGGTAATGTGATATGAAATATGTCAATATCCGAAGCAGTCCCGTTAAGAAGAGTTAAGGCCCTTCCAACAGGCATAGCGGCTGGAAGACCCGTTCTTGCGTATGTTATTGAGAACAGTTCCTGCCGGCGCAGTCTAGTGTAATTGTTAGGAACATTTAACGCTAATCTTTGTAGTAATGCTGGACAGCTCACAACTCCTCGAACGAGTTTGACAACGTATACCAGGAAACGCAGATCTCTATCAATATAATGTTATGTAAGCGGACGATATAAATGCGGTAGAATTGAGAGCTTTGCGAAAAATGTATGACACAATAAGAAATAAAGATTTTAAGTAAAAATATAAAAAAAAGGTGGTTGAAAGACATAAATAAGGTTGAAAGACAATGCGGTGTTTAAGAAGAAGAAAGGAGAAATTAAATGGTTCGGCCACGTTTTAAGATTGAATAATAAAAGATTCACTATTCAAGTAGTATAGAAGATACGAGAAATTTGGAGAGACCTATGAAAAGGTGGCACGATCAAATTAATCAAATTCTGAAAACGGAAAGAGTGAAAAGTCTTTATTTTATTTATTTATTATTACATATGACAAGAAATATACATCATTTGCGAAAAAACAACAAGAAATTTAATTTGGACATACTATTTTAATGGATTTGGGTTTGTTGCCATTTTTGTCGCCATTTGTTGTTTGTTGCCATTTGTCGTATCCCCAGTAAACTAGGCTTTTACCTGTATCTCACTGAGGATATTTAGCATGAAAAAACAAATCGATACTTCTTTCCGATTTTTGATTACACAAAAACAAAACCCCGTTGCACGTTCTCATCAACCTGACAAACAGTGACACTCAATTACAACTGGAAACATCATGCGAAATTAAACTCCTCACACATCATCGCTCCAGAAAGACCAAAAATATTCATTCCACAATATACCGCACACAATCATAAGAATAAAAACAAAAATATACAGAAACATAAATACAAAACAACAAAAATTAAAACAACAAAAAGAAACCCACACTCAAGAGCCCACACAAATCTTTTCCACACGTCATTCATCCTGAAAGCTCAAGCACTCAAAATCCTGTCGCAATAACAACCACGCTCCGATCGACTGTCTAAATGGTTTTCCTTCCTTTACCTTTATTGAATTCGGCACGCCATTGTATGTCATGGGAGCCAAATAAGCATATTACCTTTGGGCAAAAGAGGTTTTAACTCTAGGGATGGTGAACATTTCATTAGTTGTCATGTGTCTGCTGAGTCTGCATCTTCCCTTCCTCTCGATGGAAGTGCCAGATAGTGGATTTGAGATGCAAATTGGCTATGTTCAGGACCTGATACTCCCTGAAAAGCTATGCCGTGAGATACCGGGCAGGAAGTTTACTAATTTATAATAGAAGAGTATGAATGGCGTGGTTTATGGACGTGGCAAAACCTAAAAATGTGAGTCACGATATAATAAAGAGGAAATCTGTTATTTCTGCCTATCCCGATAGGGGCATTGCGTGATGGCGATTTTGATGATGACTTGTTTGGTTTGATTGCAGCAGGATTTATAAAAAGCTTGCGAAGACAAATCGATGTGTGTCGATGTATAACATAACAGAATAAGAAATGTAATTATTAAAGGGGATTAATGTGAGCTAAAAACTAAAGTGCAAGATTACCAAAAATGTATGGTTGGACCAAGTAAATGAAATTTTGAAAGAAGGCAAAGTGTGAAGTAAGAAAAACAAGAGATGTATAAAAAACTATTTAGTTAACGTAATGTAATTTAAATAATATCATAGAAATGGATTTTTAATGAAAATCCATCGATGTTTTGCAAAATATAGTTAAAATTTTCCGATTGAATGCACAATATTATAGATACGGGTGTATTGCAAAGTTTCTACTGTCTCTATGGGACTTATGAAGCGTTCAAATTGTAAATTAACATTTTAAACAAGTCAATTAATTAATTAGAACAAAATTGAAATCTGTTAGTGGCCCATCAGAAGTGGATAGGAAGTTAACAAACGGTTGCAGGTTCGGGCTGGGGGTGGTCAATTAGGCCCGACCGCCGATCGAGTATGGGGGTGGCGCACCATCGGGTGGGTGCTTTGCGAGGAAACTATTCAGGGGGTACAAAGTAAGGGACGCAGGTGTCGGGGACTAGAAACCGACCGGACCAGGCCATTATATTGATTGTGACGACGCTTTAGTCAATGCATTTTAAATGAAAGGACATTTTATCGTCACATATTTTTTAAGTGAATTGATCAAGGTAGGTTTGAGACTTTTAAAACGTGGATATACCTTTAGACATACTGTCAAGGTTCCCTGAACAGAAAGTGTTTAAATACATGGAAGTTTTTGCTCGCAGTATGCAAGCTGCAATATTTCAGTCATATAATGGGACACAAGATACACTTTTGCTGTATACAGTACAATCTAGCGATTTCATTGCCACGTGGATTTTCCAATCAACCAGAGAGGTGTAAAATCCAGACTGACCCCTTTGAAAAAAAAAACAGGTTCAAACGGGAATCGAATCCACTACCCTCGGGTTATAAAACAGGCCATTAGTATTTAAAAAAAAAATTTCATTAGTATTTTTTTATAGAAAAACTTTATTTTTTACTTCGTCCTTTACTGTACATGGCTTAAGGTTCTGGAACCAGCT
The DNA here is from genome assembly GCA_949825065.1 of Odontocerum albicorne. Classification (NCBI taxonomy): domain Eukaryota; kingdom Metazoa; phylum Arthropoda; class Insecta; order Trichoptera; family Odontoceridae; genus Odontocerum; species Odontocerum albicorne. The sequence continues at coordinate 52,194,380 of OX463839.1, forward strand.
GTTAATTAACATAAGACTTGCTCCATCGTTAGCGTGTTTCAAACAGCGACACAACAGCATAATAGAGCCTTTCAGTGATGAAGTGTGTTGTTTGGTTCCCCCAGTACCCTTACTCCCAATCTCCTCTCCAATGGCATAGCCGCAGACGAATTTTTTTATAGTCATTAAACTTAAATCGTCGAATGATTTGTCTTCTTTAAAATTTGCATTTTTTTTCTTTAGTCACTAAAATATGAATTGTTTATCCAACACCGAAACCCCAATTCTTGTAAGTAAACTATTTTTATGGTTGTTTGAAAGATAGTAAGTGCCCTTTGGCAACATGTCCACAAAACTTTACATCGAACATTGAAATGTTACATAAATACAATAAATAAATATCAAGTAGAAAAATCAAATATCTACTTCATGAAATTGAACCATGAACTCGCGGTCAAACAGCTATTCGTATTTGACGATTTCAACTTGCAATTGATTATGCGCAATCTTAAACACTATATATTTTGGTTGAGAGTATAATATGTATCCTTACAAATAGAGGTCGGTGGCACAGAATAAATTTGCCTTGGGAATTTGGCACGGCAGGAATACAAATCAACATTCCCTGCACACGAGGCGTAACGTAATAAAAGGCGTAAAACCGTAAATACGGGTACGCCGACAAGATTCGAACGGACGTATTTTTACGCTAGCACCATAAAATTTCCGATACATTGTACAGAAGAAGCCGAATGGTGGAGGGTCGCTATCCTGGGCGGGTTGCAAGATCCACCCGGACGCCTCTGGAATAGTGGGATGAGAAATTTTATTATAACTTAACTAGGGCTACGTAATATTCTGATCGAAATTAAAATAGACACTTCATGATGTCTTACCATCATAACCCACAATATCATGGGGGAGTGAAAAGTTAGTCCCCTTATTCTCAATATAGAAATAAACGATGAAATTTTTTCTTTTATAGCAAGGTTGAAGGAACAACTCTGAAAGGGCCCCAACTCACTGGAGTGTAAATAAAATAAAAGTGACATAGAATAACATACAATGACTCGGAGATCCATCAATATATTAGGAAAATGGTGGCAGAACTGGAATTATGACTACCGTTTCTTAAACAGTACACGGGATAGGATATACTAATCCGACATTTCCGTCAAGAATTCTGCTACCTGGATAGAAAAAAAGTGTCTCCCGGTCACACTGTTCGACATGTCTGTATCACTAAATAGGATACATTGAGAGGTACCATACGAATATAGAGAGAGGTACTATAAATCCTCCTTAGTGACGATGACCTATGTGGCCTAGTTGGTAAGATGCTTGTCTCCCAGCCCGAAGGTTGAAGGTTTGATTCCATTGGAACCCAGTTTTTAAAAAGGATTTCAGTCTGGTTTTCACTTAAAGCCTCTTTAACATCTTTCTGATCGGTCGAAAGATATTGCCATATAGTAATAAGCCCGCCAGGTTGTACTGTATATAACGAAAGTGTAATAGAATATAATAAATAAAGTATAATACAACTGTGTTCCACAAAAAAAAATGTTCAAGAAAAAAATATTTTTTTCCTATCGTAACCCTAACGTTTTGAATTAGTTTCATTTTTCTTACAGACTGCGGTAGGGGTGGGGTGGTTCCATTATATTTTCAACCTAACGTTTCGCGATGTGTGCGTTAAGGAAAACTCTATCTTGTTGTGGAATTTCATGTGACAAAGTTTACAAATAAGAAAATAATTCTGGTCAACTGGACTACTGAAGGAGATTTCCTTATTCGTATGGCAAACTTCAACATATCCTAACTGATGATTTGAACCTATTGAAAGGCGTGGCCGGGAATTAATATTATCTTCGGTCCAATAAATCGAGGTATTTTAACGGAACTTTCAATTCGTCACCACACGTTTTAAAAAAACTACCAAGTAGGTAACAAAAAATGCAAAAGTATAACGCCTGTTAGTATTGTTACCAGATGAACTATTTTACCAGAATAAGCCTTATTTGGGGTACCATTGAGATTCGAACCCGAAGCCCCAGAGAGTAAGTCGAGCGTCTTACCAAATACGTCAAGAAGGTTGTCAATGAAGAAGAATAATATAGAATATATTGTCAATCTATCAAAACATCTTATTAAACAGTTTCGAGTAACGCATTGATGGAACAATTAAATTGTACAATTTAAATCTCTTTCTTAAATATATGTAATATTAAATAAAAATAATCTAAAACATATGTTCCATTGTCAGGTAAGTCTACTAGGTCAATTTCGGTAATATGTTGTAGTATGGTACACATACTGAGGTAGTGGAAGAGTTCACCTACCTGGGTTCAACTATAACGAAGGAAAACGAAGAGCATGCTGAGATTAAGAGAAGAATCACAACAGGGAACAACACATTCTTCTCCCTACTGCCGGTGTTCAAGTCCAGAAGTGTCAATAGATAAACCAAAGTCACTCTTTACAAAACAATTATTAGAACAGTGGTGGCATATGGATGGGAAGCATGGACACTGACAGCTAAATCCGCAGAGTTGCTGGATGCTTTCGAGATAATAGTACTATGTAGGATCCTGGGCCCCGTGAATGACGGCGAAACCTGGTGAATACGATACAACGACGAGCTGTATAATATCTACAAAGCTCCCAGGCTATCTGTACATGTCAGACTGAGCAGATTGAGATGTGCCGGACATGTGCAGAGAATGTCGTCATCGTGAGCACCCAAAATAATCCTGGAAGGACACCCGGGTGGGAGGAGAGTGGGCAGGCCAAGGCTGCGATGGGAGGACGAAGTTGAGAGGGACGCAACCCGGCTGCTGCAGGCGCAGGATTGGAGGGTCGAGGCGGAAGACAGGAGGAGTTGGAGGCGAAGATTGACGGAGGTCAAAGCTCGATATGAGCTGTAAGACCATCGAAATAATGGTACATATACACATATCGAACTTAAATATATACTTTATAAATATAATACTAATGCAAACAATGCCTTTGTAATTAAAACTACTTAAGTGTTATAGCATCTTCACGTGAGTTTCAGATAAATTTGATGTAAAAGTAACTTATCTTGTTTTCATGTTATGTAAAACACACAGTTGTGTCGTGAATCAAATACATAAATAAAATTGTTCCGCGGAAGAAGAGTAACTGCTTTATAACCATTTTAGGCGAACAGCACGAAATGATAAGAAGTTATTTGAAACGTGAAGATTCGAAACGATTTTCAAAACTTTTAATTTGAATTTACGAGTAATATTATCCACGTTTTTAGTAGCTGTCATAAAGAAGACACTGTCCGTGCTACAAATAATATATTTTGGAATTGGGGATCGCTTATAAATCTCAAGGTAAGTAAAAAAAGCAGTGGAGATGTCATGATGCCTGTAAGATGTCATTTATAAAAGTCAACATATTATGGGCACACAAAGCGAAATGATAATAGATTGAGATATGAAGGATTTAAATAAAATCCGAAATCGAATCATCACGGAACCAACGTTCCCCCTATTTTTTTCACTGTGTGTGCGGCCCATCAACTTACGAGTATATGTGCAAGAAAAAAAGAGGGAAGTAAAAAATTTAAAACACCAATAAAATAACACGAAGATCTTTGAACAAGGGATAATTCATGAAGTCTTTATTCGAAATATGTAACATAATATGGTGTTTCCATGTTCCGCACACATCTCAAAGAAAGGAACCTGAGAACCCATCATAAAATAGCAAATAAAATATATAATTGCGCAAAACAAAATATGGTTACAAGTTCCTTTTTTTGCGATGTGTGCGGAAGATGGAAACATGCGTGCGGACGATTTTTAACAGATGTGCGGTCGAACACGCGCATACCTTAGAGGAAACGTTGCACGGAACCGAATATTACAAAAAACCATGACTCTCGTCTAGGTAATCGAAATGAAAATCTTAATGGGATAAAATTCTGGCTTAGGTGTCATAAAATATTGTTTAATTTAGAAAAAAATAAATATATTACTAAATTATTTATTATAATAAATAAATATAGGTTTAGTAATAGCAACATAGTATGTACATATATTCTATAATTGCATATGTATTTCAAGATAATGGCGAGGAAAATACATTTAAGAGAGGAGCTATTAAAAGGTCTAAAAACCTCATCTCATAACATCTTTCCAGTCGAGATACACCCCAATCAATAGAAGCCGAGCCCGGCCGCAAGTACATCAGATGTTTTCAGCCCAAGCCCTTGTATATGTAAATTAAAAAATATAAATAAATAAGCCGCCAATAAAAACACCCACATAATATTTGCTGAACATTTTAATTTTATTTTCACGTTTAAATGAAGAGTTGAAAACAAGCCAAGTCTTTTGTATACTTCAATATCAGAAATAGCTCGAAGTTGAACTAATATGAACATATTTGCTTTGAAACATCTTTAAGTTGAATACACAGAGATATACTGAAAGAAAATAGTCTTCATAATGTATTCAAAGCAGGAATTGAAATTTTGTATTGCATATGAGCTCTGAAGAAACAGAGTATAACGTAAAGGAGTATCTGTTGAAATGAATATAGACTCACAGAAGCTACATTTGCCCCGCTCCGACGGCACATTCCTATTGACCCGCTTTTGACGTTTCAAATATTGGAATACAGAAAATTGTCGTATGATCCTTGTCTGATCGTTTAGAGCAACGATTGCCAAACGTTTTCAAACAATGACAGCTGTTGCTGAATCTATGTTTTGAAATCTAGTTGCAACCCGTGAAATATTCACGGAAGTAAAACAAATTCTACATTTTTTAAATACCGAATGGAGCAAGATCAGCTTAAAGGTTTTAGGGTTCATTAATGTTTAAAGTTTAAAATAAAAAAAGTTACATCTTGATTGATGAATTATTTGATTCTCAAAAATCTCTTTATACATGATGTTTTGTGTATACATAATATATAAACATTACTGTTGTTCAATTTAAATCGTTGATAAGTTTTCCTTAAAGACTTGTTTCAGATATATTGACATCGTGAAAAAGCCACATATAATTGTCTGCATTCAAAAAGAGAGCATAAGATAAATAAACACATGTTATTAGGTTTAATATAATAGGAAATAAATAAATAATTTAATGAATTATAATTCAAAATAAATTGGAATCGTCCCCTTTTACACCGGTTCAAAAATCACGGACCCACCGAGTTTAAAATTTCGAAGTAATCCTCTCTCGCTCTCTTGTATTCAAAACTCAATTCTCGTATTCTTTCTTTGGCGACAATCATTGTAGGGGCTTTGGCCTATTTATATTGCAACCTATGCATATAAATTAATATGTGTATATTTCAATAATTATACTCGTTGGTTCAGTAATTAACGGCATTTCAAACAAATTGATTTTCGATGTGATGCAACTCTCAACCTTATCTAGTATTTGTTAAAAATGTCTTTACAAGTATCTGATTTTATATTGATAAGTTGTTACATAACCAGCAAATGGCATTACAAATTTCATTACACAAAATCAACTAAATCATAAAAGTATTAAATACATTTTTACGACGAAATTTTCTAATAGTTTCATGTAGATATATATTTCGTATCAGTATTTTCATTTTGAAAATCATCATCTAGCCCCAGGTCACGTATTTGGAAATGCTACTTTAAATTCTAAGTTTATTTCATAGTTTTAAGACCCGATTCAAGGAAGCATATTATATTAAGAAAAATAGATTTAAATATAAATTATTCACTTCTCATTCTAATGAACTTAAAAAAACTTGACGTGAAAGTACGAATCGTAAAAAAATGTGATTTAAAGAAACTTAATTTGTTAAATGTGATAAAATATCGATAGTGACTTATTGTCAATAAATCTAATATTGAAGATTGTCAAATGTATTATTTATAGTAAAGGCATTCACATTGTGGAGGTTTAAAGACATTGTAATTTGTTTTATCAAACAATGTTTATTCCACTTTTTGTAACGGTATAACCCTACCGGTTTTAAGGCTTTAACCTCATCATCAGGGGAGCACAAACATCCCCTGATGATGAGGCGAAATCCTTCAAACCGATAGTGTAATACCGTTACAAAAAGTGGAATAAACAGTGTTTGATAAAACGAATTACACTGTCATTAAACCTCCACAATGTTAATGCCTTAACTATAAATAATATATAAAATTGATTGCTCGAAGGGTTGCTGATAGCAAGTGGGGGTAGATCCGTACATACAAGGAGAGTATTGAGAATTGCCGAGGAAATGCAAATTTACAAAGTAATACTATTCTAGATAGTTGAATATTCTCGGAATTTTGTCAAATCTATATCTCGTATTGCATTGCATAGCCAATTTTAAATAAACACAGTAAGAATGAGGGTGCAAAATTGCACCCTACGTGTATGTTACGCAACATAAGAAAATGTTAATTTTTATTTAATGCTCTTTGAATTTTTGCAATATTGTGAGTATACCATATACTCCCTTGCATGCGTATGTATTATTTGATTTTTTTACGATTGTTTCTTTACATATATATTAATTTTGAAAGAAGGCGAAATTAATTAATCAGAAATGAATGCACTGATAAAAAAGGATGTTTTAAGTTGGATGAAAAAAGAAGCTTTAAGATGGATTAGACATGTGGAGAGAATGAATAATGAAAGAACTGTTTACCGCACTTCTTTCTATAACCATAACTTTTGATTTTGCTACATTCATACATTAATTACTTATTGTAATTTGTTTTATCAAACACTGTTCATTCCACTTTTTGTAACGGTATAACCCTACCGATTTCAAGGCTTTCATCTCATCATCAGGGAGCACAAACAATACTGAATTCTGTTCGAACTGGTACCGACATATACGCTTCTAACGGTATACATTCGGGTTGGGGACTGTGGGTGGAGGGAGGGAGAAGACAACCTCAGTGTTTGATAAAACAAATTACAATGTATTTAAACCCCCACAATGTTAATGCCTTAACTATAAATAATAATTAATTACTTATGTTTCAATAAAAATATTTTGATAAGTAATGATTATTTCCTTTTTCTAGTTGATTTAACTATCTAAAATTTTCAAAGATCTTTAAAAAGTATATTGAAATTTTGATATGTGTTTTTTTGTGTATATTGAATGGATGTACCAGTATTAATTGAAAATATTTTCCAGACTTTTTTTGGTGTACCACAACCTTGGGTCTCCTAAGCCCTTGCCTGTCACATGTTTGTATTACATGTATAGTGTGTATATGCACGTATCTACTCATTTGTGATATTTTTTGTGTATAAGTAATATTTATGGTTATACTTTTGTGACACGTTAATTTTGTATTCTTCAAAATTCTAATTTGTATTTTATTATTGTAACTATTGGCCGACACAAGACCTTACATAAATTAATAAATTTAATAATTATAAAAAAAAACATCATTCCATAGTATGCATTCGTTCAAAAGGATTTGATTATCTATGGATATGGGAACCTACCTACACACGATGCACAGTCCGCCTAACGACTAATTACGTCTTGCTTTATTTTCATATGACGGCGTGTGTGCCGTGTGTAGGGAGAGAAAGGCATGAGGAAATGGCGGCTGTCACGCCGTCACGTGACGAATGACAGATGAGTGGCAGAAACAATGACGATATTAAGTTAACCATGTGAAAGATTGACGTAAATATGGATGTAAACGCAGAATTTTCACAATTTGGAAATCGAATTATATAAAATATTAAAATTATTTTTAACAATCCACTCGTTTTCTATCCAATCTGAATATCTGTACATGAAAAAAGTTTCAACGAACGGAGAGTGACAACTTGGAGAGACATCAATTGTTGAATTAGCACGGTGGAGTGGAGTGGAACTGTCAAAAATAATATGATTTATAATTCTAAAGAAAAGTAACAAAATCAAAGTACCTAATCTAAGATAAGTCTTTATTCAAAATAAAGATGAGATATGTTTTAATAGATTCGTTGGATTTCGCAATTATGATTATCTATGGTAAAAGGTTTTCATTAGTTTATACCGCGTTTTTGTGGCTTGCTGATGTTTCTTTAACATTACAGCTTGCATTTTCAAGGTTTGTTGATTATCAACGTCGCTATTTGTGAAGATGCGCGAAATACCGTTTACTGTAAAGCAGCCTCAACAATATCCTGAGCACTAGAAATCGGTTTTCACTCGCGACCGTAACGTGAACGTTCACGATCGTTCCGGTTCACAACTGTAAGTATGTATACAGCATATCTCAACAGAGATACAATCGCGCAGCTTCAATAGAAGCTGAGAATGATTCAGAAATTGTTTTCTTAATTTATTTGAAATAATGATTGAGATTAAAATATCACCGTACTCTGTGTTAAAAACTTAAATACTAGGAGATAATTTGAAGAAGTTAATTAGCGAGTTCCTGGTATTTGGAAATTCCAGCGAACTAAAAAAAGAGCTTTCACGTGTAACTTAAAAAAACTAACATTATTTAAGACCATAATTTTGATAAACACGGTGTTCGGTCCTAACAGACGTTAAAAAACGGTACAAAATAAGATGAATTGACAAAAACAAGATTTTCTAAGTTAATTAAGTTTATTACTGCCTTAGGGTAAGGATGGATCCTCAATATTGTATTTATAAAAGATGATTCAATGGCATTTATTTGATCATTATAAAAAATCGTTCTTTAAAGATTTTTAGGAGAACATTAAAAAGTTTACAAATAATTTTTGCAGTTGACATTAAAGTCTACAGTTTTCAATAAAAGTTCATTTTCTTTGTAGTGTTTTTTTATTGTTTACAATACAAGATATAAAATTTATATCGGTTTAAGGCAAACGCGAACCGTCGATAACATATACGCAATAATGCAAAAAAAAAACACCCATTTTATGGATACAGAGAACCATTTAACTAGGCAAATCCTGTGATAATGTGGTCTTATTCCTTAATCACAAATTTCATTTTAAATACAAGGATATTAATCTAAAACATTCATACCTTGCATTCACGTGCTTTAACCCTTAGTAATTAAATTCATAATCTCAACAACCACATCAACATTGCGTCCAATAACTCCTCATCAAGCGCTTTATATTCGCATCAGTAATTTATTCACATGTCTATGTGGACACCTCCAAAAATTTTTCACTTCTTACTCTCCCCCTATCAAAAAGCCAATGAGTCATATATTTTTTTACATTTGAAGGCATGGTTTAGATTTGTAGTTTAAGATTTTAAAGATTGAATGAATAACGTTAATTAAAACGTAAACCAGCATCAGAAAAAGGTAACCTCGTTACCTTTGCTAGATAGCCAAAGAGCAGTAAATCTTGACTAAATGCTCAGAAACAAGTAAGTCAAAATAAATATAATATATTATAAAATCTTTCACATAAATATCACATTTATTGAATAAGATAGTTTATCAAAAATACATTGAAAACTGTCATCGTAATACACTGAAGATGCCACAATCTTCTAATAGAGGATTAAGGGTAGATTATTGTCCATTAATCGAAAGGGAAGAGACAAACTGTTTAAGGGATAACGGCTTCTTAACATGTCTTAGTTGTTGTTAAGCTTTTAAAGGTGGAAAAATATAGGTTGGCTTTATTACTTTTTTATAAATAATGTTTCCTTTTGATATAAAAACATCTGAATTTAAGAATAATTGATTGGTTAAGAAATAAGTTTTCTTGGTATTTATTTCCTAATCTCATTTCATTGATTTTGTGAATGGCAAAATACTAAGTTTTCTTACCTACTTACTGAGCTCAGATTTATTTCAATTATAATGACGGTTTCAGTAGAATCTCAGGAGATCAGGACATTTGAAAACACGAGGCAGTGGTAGTCTACTGGGGTAATGGATTAAGACCGACATCAACTGTGATATTGTATTTGCAAATAAAGGATTTTAAATGATAAATTAATTTGTTTAAAATTTCTAAACCAAACCTTAGGAAATATATAGTTTGACGTAACCAATTATCTTGATTCTAGCGATAAAAAACTTGAAACGTTCTCTACAGTGATTTCATGAATGAAGTAACTGAAAATGTAGTTCTGTACATTTATTGAATCTACTATCAAGAATTCTATAAATTATTGTAAATGTTCATCTTTAAAGGGTAGTTATATCTTAGCCGGAATCCCAATTTGAAGGACCATACATTTTACTTTCTGGTAACTAATCCTTCATTTAGTATGTTGACATTATCCGAATATAGAAAGTAAAAAGCTTCACAATACATAGGTGTGAGTACGACATGGTCTAAACCAAAATAGGCATATATTTCCTTTATAAGTATCAACTATAAATTTTAATAAAATAACGTTCGTTTAATAATCACAAATTTGTAGTAATTTTAAACCCCCTGATATCTTTAAAAGGCTGACTTTCACCTTTCTTCATAATCCAGAGTCGGGAGAACAATGGTTACAAGGAGTCCTTTTTCGTCTTTTATTGGTTAGTTGAACATATTGAAGTCTTTCCGCTTACACGTAGCAAGGTCCAAACGTATGAAACTTAAACATGTAAGAACGTGTATGGACAGACACCACGCCAGCTTCTCCCATCGCACGGGGATGAGATGTTACAGTTATAATTTGATACACCTACTCAAAGTAGCAAGTTACTTGTAATCAGAGCCGATAGAAGACGTGTTGTGCCGTTATATTCTAAAATGTCTAAAATTGAATACCGAACGGTTGAGTTTCCCTCTAAAGAAGGAAAAAAACGAAGAAGAAATTAAACGAAGTATAGATGCTGTGTACGGAGAATCTTTCTTGTTAGTCATATTACACAGTGAAAAACTGGGCTAAATAGTTTTACTTCAGCAGATTAAATACAATATATTGTAATTTAATTTTACCAAACACTGTTTATTCCACTTTTTGTGACGGTATAACCCTACCGGTTTCAAGGCTTTCACCTCATCTTAAGGTGAGCGCAAACAAGACTAAATGCTGTTCGAACTGGTACCTATATACACGCTTCAACGGTTGAGGGCTGAGGGGTGAGGGAGGCATGGGACAATTTCGGCCAAGAGCAGAGAGATTTTTGGGAAATAACTGTTCAACAGATGTTCGGATCGGTGTACTGACTTAGAAATTTCTAGGGCCACTAATCTGTCCAATTTATTTCCGTTACTACTGATATGTAAGAATTTGGCATCATCGATAGAAAAAGTATGATTCTCACGGTGACAATGATTAGCCATTTCAGAATAAATTAGAGGATTTGTTAAGGCGGATTTGTGTTCACGAAATCTCTTTTCAAAAGATCCTTCTGTCTTTCCTATATAGAAATTATCACAGTCAGCACATAAAAGTTTATACACACCACTGTTGCTAAGTATTCCATTTAAATATATTAGAGATGATTAGAGCAGATTAAATATATTAAAGATGACCCTCGTCAAGGCAGATATGCAAAGTAACTCACTCTATAAACTTTGAACAAGAAGGTGAGTACGAATACAATGATAATATTTTTAAATTCATTTTATTATAATTTTTATGTCCTTATACCGAATTTTTTAAGACCTTACTACGTACATCGTCTTCCACGTTTTCAATCAGTAATTATTGTCGCAGTCGACAAGTTAAGCGACTGGTCGTAAGCTAATAGTGGATATTATATATGTTTGAAAAGAAGCGTTTCAAAATTAGTGGTATTAATCTTTAATTACTACTACGAAATTATTTAGTAAAAATGTCGCAGTCGACAAGTTAAGCGACTGGTCGTAAGCTAGTGGATATTAAATATGTTTGAAAATAAGCTTTTCAAAATTAGTGGTATTAATCTATAATTACTACTACGACATTCTTTAATAAAAATGTCGCAGTCGACAAGTTAAGCGACTGGTCGTAAGCTAATAGTGGATATTAAACATGTTTGAAAATAACCTTTTCAAAATTAGTGGTATTAATCTATAATTACTACTACGACATTCTTTAATAAAAATGTCGCAGTCGACAAGTTAAGCGACTGGTCGTAAGCTAATAGTGGATATTAAATATGTTTGAAAAGAAGCTTTTCAAAATTAGTGGTATTAATCTATAATTACTACTACGACATTCTTTAATAAAAATGTCGCAGTCGACAAGTTAAGCGACTGGTCGTAAGCTAATAGTGGATATTAAACATGTTTGAAAATAACCTTTTCAAAATTAGTGGTATTAATCTATAATTACTACTACGACATTCTTTAATAAAAATGTCGCAGTCGACAAGTTAAGCGACTGGTCGTAAGCTAATAGTGGATATTAAATATGTTTGAAAAGAAGCTTTTCAAAATTAGTGGTATTAATCTATAATTACTACTACGACATTCTTTAATAAAAATGTCGCAGTCGACAAGTTAAGCGACTGGTCGTAAGCTAATAGTGGATATTAAACATGTTTGAAAATAACCTTTTCAAAATTAGTGGTATTAATCTATAATTACTACTACGACATTCTTTAATAAAAATGTCGCAGTCGACAAGTTAAGCGACTGGTCGTAAGCTAATAGTGGATATTAAATATGTTTGAAAAGAAGCTTTTCAAAATTAGTGGTATTAATCTATAATTACTACTACGACATTCTTTAATAAAAATGTCGCAGTCGACAAGTTAAGCGACTGGTCGTAAGCTAGTGGATATTAAATATGTTTGAAAAGAAGCTTTTCAAAATTAGTGGTATTAATCTATAATTACTACTACGACATTCTTTAATAAAAATGTCGACGTCGACAAGTTAAGCGACTGGTCGTAAGCTAATAGTGGATATTAAATATGTTTGAAAAGAAGCTTTTCAAAATTAGTGGTATTAATCTATAATTACTACTACGACACTCTTTAATAAAAATGTCGCAGTCGACAAGTTAAGCGACTGGTCGTAAGCTAATAGTGGATATTAAATATGTTTGAAAAGAAGCTTTTCAAAATTAGTGGTATTAATCTATAATTACTACTACGACATTCTTTAGTAAAAATGACAACCCTCTGCATGAAATAAAACAAAAATGGCAAACGAATAGTATGACCTTTATTCGGCTGGAGACATTTGATCTCAAAGAGACTATAACGGGATTCTGCAGGGAGATAAAAGAGAGTACAATAGAATGATGGTCCAGTGTAAAGGCCCGTTACTGGGGATGCTGGCCTCATTAAAGACAGGTGCGGGCAGGCTCTACCTTAATAATGAGACGTGTCCTCGCACCCCCAGTGATCGGGTCAATGGTTCACTGCCTTGTTTCAGAAGGAGACCAGTAGTCACATACTTGCGGTGTGCGAGCTGGCAAAATATCAATAGTTGAGAAGCGGAAATAACTAATAAACATATGTTACGACAAAACATAATTCAGGAGTAAACAAATTGAACAATCGACATTTGTAAAAAATATTTTTTTTTCATTGCGTTTTCGATACGAACCATTTTAACGCGAAGTTTTGTTGGTTATTGAAAATGTTTCCTTTAAGCACGGTTATGTGTTAACTAATACAATTAGGGATGAAGGTAATTTAAGGCTGATGTGTATTAAGTAAGATAAAGAGGAACAGCCTAAGATGGTTTGGGAACGTGAAACGAATTAATGAATAAATAATAATAAAACAAATATACAGAGCAAATGTGAGTGGAAGGCAAGGTAGAGGAAGACCAAGGAAAGTATCATACGAGTGGGTCAAATGTGTGATATTTGAAAAGAAGGAAAAAGTAAGAATTAAGAGAAATCGTATATGCTGTATGGGTGTGGAAAAGGCGAAATATGTGTCAAAATAGGTTTGTCGCTCTGTCCTGCCTGCATATCTCAGTAGGGAAACTGCATGATGGTGTGTATAAAAATATATTGCGCGTTATACATCGATGAAAATGATATAAATTTCACTTTACTCGCTCATTTCTTCAGCGTTATTTCCTTTCGTGGAAACGAAGCGAATCGGCAAAGGAAGTTTTTTTTTATGGAGTCACTCTTTTTTCATAGAAAGTTTTAGAACAGGAAATTAAAAATATCGGGAACTGGTGTCCTGTCACGCCTTCAAAGGAAAAATTTCCTAATATAGCCTGCTCTGAAGAAGCTCTGATTCGTTGATATGTGCTAGAAGATTTTTTCTATAGCACTCGAACAAGAAATAAAAATTTAAACGCAGTTTGAATAGAAATTAAATTTGTGATTTCCGGACGATATCAACTACGATATACACAAAAAGTTCAATCCTTGGTCGTTTTACGATAATAATTGAAGAATAGGATCAACTCCAAGTACGTTTATATTTTTTTTTAATCATCAAAAACCTTTTATCTATTCCAGATTAACAAACGAAATCTTGATGTGACAAAATGTTCTTCATTATACTTTATACCACAGTCTTGCGTCGGGACTACAGTGCTGCCACGGTACTCTTCCAGGCGAACCAGTCCTGGCCCCCCTCGGAAATAATCTTCCAATCTAGCTGAAGTCTGTTCTCACGCAGTTCCTTCATCTGATAATTTCGTGATACATATTTTTGATATTTCCACTTTAGTGGAAATATCAAAAATATGTATAACATTGTATGACATTTATGTCAACCTCTATTCGTAGGCTTGAGCACTCGTTTGGGGCTCGTTAAGCTATAAATACAAATTTATATCTTAAAAACCTATCTAATTTATATACTAGGCGCTTCCAGAAAGTAAATAACGATTGCACACCACGCCCTGAGCCGATTCCCCGCCACCGCGATCGTATGCGCGCCAGTTAGCTCTTTCTCCCGCTTCAGTGCGAGCTGAGTTTTGTTGCTGAACGATCGTGCGTCTTTGTTCTGTAACCTTTCAAAATGGCTGCGCCCATCGAAAATCTCGCCAAATGTGAAGTGCGTAGTGTCATTCGTTTTCTGAAGAGCACAAAATGTTCGGGCTATCGAAATTTATAGGTAACTTTAAGCACAGTGCAACAATCTTTCCCACAAATTTCACGATCGCTTCTACATGAAATATCATAGTGACAGATCACATTGGCTAAAAAAAATGTGTGCTCGGAAAATAAAAACCGAATCTCACGTATCATACCTATGAACTAACGTTATTTGAATTTTCTACATGTTATTTTGTTTTTAATAATGTTCATATTTAATTTCTTAGAAATAGTTAATTCCCATTTACTAACTTATAACTAGATAACAATCCTTACAACTAATTAATTAGCACGTACATGTCCACTCTTTCGGGCTACTTGTATTTTATCACATTCACTCAGGCCTTGGTCCTCCCTGCTAATATTGAAGGTGGACTAGTCAGGATTCC
The DNA here is from genome assembly GCA_949825065.1 of Odontocerum albicorne. NCBI lineage: Eukaryota > Metazoa > Arthropoda > Insecta > Trichoptera > Odontoceridae > Odontocerum > Odontocerum albicorne. Next base: position 52,209,637 of record OX463839.1, read on the forward strand.
TGACGTATATTGTTACAGTGTGTACCTTTTAACGTATCTAAAAGCTTCACGGAGATATCTCTCATTTCAGATAATTGTATTTCTGACTGAGATTACATTATATAATCTTTTCAACCTACGAAATTACGATCATATAACTTCATACCAGAAGGCATTGAACTAGTTGAATGTTAGAAATAGACGCCAAATTCACATACTGTCTCTATTGTATAATATCCTTAACTGTCCCGCCGCACCCTCTTATCTCGCCGAAAATTTTCAGCTTCTTTCCAATCATGGATTAGCGCTACGCTCAAACAGAGATTGTTTATTGGCCTTTCCAGTTCACCGCTCCTCTTTTTTTACGTCGTCCTTTACTGTCTATGCAGTGAGATTCTGGAATCAGTTACAAACTAATATAAGACTCGTTCCGTCCTTGGCATGCTTTAAGAAGGGACTGAAAAAACTCTTCATTTCTAGCCAGTAAAATAACGTGTTTCATTCCTGATTTTTCTTTTCCTTTCCTCTCCACCATCCCTACCTTTCCTTTTGATTGATGATATCTCACTTTGTATGAAAAATAATGTTCGGGTGATTGTCCGTCTTTGTGGGGCATGTTGTCACGTATATGTTTATGGATTTCGTGGGGATGAATAGTCATTTGAGTGATTTATGCGACCACGTAACTTGCTTCATTTACTTTTGTCTGGTTGGTTAAAAGAGATTGCCGCCTGGCAATAATCCCGCCAGATTGTATTGCAATAAACGTGTTAAATAAAAATAAACAAATATAATCTTACAATAAATATACGATGTTCATATCAATGCATCAGAACTGGCCTGCATAACCCCAGGTTAAGACTTTTATTTCAGTTTTACATGAAACCTAACATTTACTCACCCCCTGAAGTCACAACAGAAGTCATTTAAGATTATTGATTCTTATCCAAGTAAATTAGTATCAAATCACAATAGGTGAGAAAGTCTATATTTTAATATATTCAAAAAGTTCAAACGAGAAGGCAGAATATTTCGCCAACAAGGGGCATTAAATTGGTTTGAAGATTTCACTTACATTTTTTATAAATAAATATATGAAAATTTCACCGGTCTATGTTATGTTGAATTATGTATGAATTTTGAAAAGTATCTAACACTTGCCACCCTGTGATGGATAGTGAGTGGCCAAGACTTATATTTTATTTGATTATTAAACTGTTGAGTTTTTTATGCAAAAAAAAAATAAGAATAAGAAATTAATTCGACAGTTAGATACGTAAAGCGTTACAGATTTGCTATGTGCAAAACTAGCACAGTTAACTAACTGACCATTAACCAAATTGTTAAAAAAATTATTACACGGTGAACCTAGAATAAATGACTGGCTAGCATTAAAAATATTATTCTACGTCATTAATAGATAAGAAAATATTTATATTATAAAATAATAATAAGAAAATATTTATATTCATGTACTAAATGTTATTAAGTTATATTAACAATATAATCATTATAAAAGAAACTCCTTTTTAAAACAGTAGTGAAAAATTATCTATTTTGCATAAACATTTTATAGTGCAAAAGTAAACGCTTTTACTGCTATTTGACAGTTCAGATCTCAATTTACGGTTATTTGATCGGGCCAAATTGTCATCGTGATTTCGCCAGTGTGTTCAGAATTGAAATTTGGTCATTTCAAACTGTCAAAATGTCACGACTGATACGGTAACATAAAATTACCCCCGAAGCCAGATAAATGTTGCAGTCTGCTAAGCGAGAATCGAGTGGAGTGTCATACATAACATCACATGTATATTTTTGGCATATGCAGATATGACAGATTTTCATACTTTCCTATTCCCATTCAAAACTTTTGTTTAGCAATGTAATACGTATATTTGTCTCTATTTTTCTTGAATTTTTGTGTATTTCCTATATAAACTAGTGGAACTAACGAGGCCTTAAAGAATACACACAAATTTACACCAACGTACAGTACCCAGCGGTAAGTAATACACATCGGGCTTAAGAAAGAGACTTTCGGCCATAATCGGCTAACTTCGGTTTTATAGAGCGTCATCTCTGTTATTCATACACGTGTTCCGTCGCGATTTGTCAGTCGTTACCGGATCGGACTCTTAGCGCATCGTGGCGACAGAGACGATCCTCTACAAAGCCGAAGTTAGCCGATTATGGCCGACAGTCTCTTTCTTAAGCCCGATGTGTATTACTTACCGCCGGGTACTGTACGCTGTTTCTATAATAATAATAAAATAACAATTAATATAAGGCAGACTCTCCTTTAGAGAGCAGACTCTCCTCACGTGCGTTCCAATTGGGGACTCGAATCCACTATTATTGGTAATATACGCTGAGTATATGGATAGGAAGGAGGTGGCTGTGTATATTAGATTAGGTACTTCTCCGCATCTGTATATGTAAGAAAAACATATTTGGTAAGAAAACCGCAGAAAACTTATCAAGAAAAGATGAATTTAATGAAACCTTTTTAGATCTTCCGATATGTGATAGTAACACATTCGATTGTATGTGTAGTGTAGAGTATGTGTGTATGGTTCATATACAATACAATCATCAATTTTGATAAGACCTTCCAAAAAGGGTTGTCTTTTGTGCTTCCTCGAGATCCATATATCTAACACAAAGATGTAGACCATTCCACGCCACATGATCAGCATCAGCAAAATCCCTATTTTAGAAACCCGCTCCACTGTATGGACCCGGGACAACCAATACATTCGATGAATACGAAATCGACCCCAAAACTCCATCCATAAATTAAAATGGTAAATAATAACATGTCATTCATACATTATATATAAAACCGAAGGTTATACTATCACATCTCGGAAGATCTACACATGTTTCTTTGTAGATTCATCATCCCTTAGTGAGTTTTCTTACCAAATATGTTTTTCGGAACATACTCGTATATGCGGGAAAGTATTGTAGATAATTTAATGGCCCCAGCCAATAAGCCACTTAACTTATATCTAATTATTTTGTAATATTTTTGATCTGTCAATAATAGAGGGTTCGAATCGCAAGTTAGAGCGTCACTTAATTTATATTTAAATATTTTGTAATATTTTTGATCTGTCAATAATAGTGGGTTCGAATTACAAGTTAGAGCGTCATTGAGGAAAGTCACTTAACTTATATCTAATTATTTTGTAATACTTTTGATCTGTCAATAATAGTGGGTTCTAATTGCAAGTTAGAGCGTCATTGAGGAAAGTCACTTAACTTATATCTAATTATTTTGTAATACTTTTGATCTGTCAATAATAGTGGGTTCTAATTGCAAGTTAGAGCGTCATTGAGGAAAGTCACTTAACTTATATCTAATTATTTTGTAATACTTTTGATCTGTCAATAATAGTGGGTTCTAATTGCAAGTTAGAGCGTCATTGAGGAAAGTCACTTAACTTATATCTAATTATTTTGTAATACTTTTGATCTGTCAATAATAGTGGGTTCGAATTACAAGTTAGAGCGTCATTGAGGAAAGTCACTTAACTTATATCTAATTATTTTGTAATACTTTTGATCTGTCAATAATAGTGGGTTCTAATTGCAAGTTAGAGCGTCATTGAGAAAAGTCACTTAACTTATATCTAATTATTTTGTAATACTTTTGATCTGTCAATAATAGTGGGTTCTAATTGCAAGTTAGAGCGTCATTGAGGAAAGTCACTTAACTTATATCTAATTATTTTGTAATACTTTTGATCTGTCAATAATAGTGGGTTCGAATTACAAGTTAGAGCGTCATTGAGGAAAGTCACTTAACTTATATCTAATTATTTTGTAATACTTTTGATCTGTCAATAATAGTGGGTTCTAATTACAAGTTAGAGCGTCATTGAGGAAAGTCACTTAACTTATATCTAATTATTTTGTAATACTTTTGATCTGTCAATAATAGTGGGTTCTAATTGCAAGTTAGAGCGTCATTGAGGAAAGTCACTTAACTTATATCTAATTATTTTGTAATACTTTTGATCTGTCAATAATAGTGGGTTCTAATAGCAAGTTAGAGCGTCATTGAGGAAAGTCACTTAACTTATATCTAATTATTTTGTAATACTTTTGATCTGTCAATAAAAGTGGGTTCTAATTGCAAGTTAGAGCATCATTGAGGAGAGTCACTTAACTTATATCTAATTATTTTGTAATATTTTTGATCTGTCAATAATAGTGGGTTCGAATTACAAGTTAGAGCGTCATTGAGGAAAGTCACTTAACTTATATCTAATTATTTTGTAATACTTTTGATCTGTCAATAATAGTGGGTTCTAATTGCAAGTTAGAGCGTCATTGAGGAGAGTCACTTAACTTATATCTAATTATTTTGTAATATTTTTGATCTGTTAATAATAGCGGGTTCAAATTGCAAGTTACAGCCTCATGACGAGTCTGCTTTCTAAACGATGTTTTATAAATGGTTATTTCAGTATTATTAACATATTATAATGTACTCCCAAGTGTTCTTAGTATTATACGATATTCTCTATATTGTAGTTAATTTTCTTATCAGCTCTAACTCAAGTAAAGTGACTGGTTACCCGCGAGGTCTGGTACCCCTGAATTTTGACAGCCGCACGATGGATATGTAGTGGTATTGTTATATTTTAAACGATACTACTCAGGAAAGCACATTTGATAATGAGCCTTCAGATTGTGTTCTAAATGGCAGTAAACGTTCATGCTTTAAACGTTAACGTCACAGACTCGACTGTTAAATATGTCTAGTCACTTAAAATTTTGTGAAATCTTACGTACAACACACGTGCAAAACTACCATCAAGATTCAATACTCGTATATCGCCTGTTGAGAATCATAGTGGCGAAACTCCAAAAAATAAATTTTCGAGTTAAGACTTGAAGCGTTAAGGAGTTGAAATATACTTTCGCCACTCACGCACGTAAAAAAGGAGTCATTTTAGTGCCATTTGGAAGTCTTAACTCGAAAATTTATTTTTTTGTAGTTTCGCCACTATGATTCTCAACAGGCGATATGATCACGACATTTTTTCAGTTGGAGTAGGCAGAAAGGACAGAGGTGCTAACATTTTTATCAGAACATCGTCGTTGCTAGGCCTCATAGTCAAAGATCTCCTCGCTATTCCAATATTAATACAGTTGAAAAGCAACGCTGTGCCGTGGAGTTTTTTGTATTTTTCTTCTTATTTCTCATCTTTAAGTGAGTGAGCCGTTGAACACCAGCAAATTCGCCGACCATATCGCTGGATCCGATGGCACACCGAAGTAAGACGATGGGGTGAGTGAATGGTGATTTTTATATTATTGATACTATACATGAAGAAAAAAGTAGAATATAAAATAAAAATAACACGAATAAAAATATTTCAAAATAATAAGAATAAAAAATGCATACATTTTACAATATCATCATTGTCGAGGACACAAAAAGGAAAAATAAGTGATGGAAAAAACCATGCTACGTCACTGAAGAGATGTAATATTTTTTAAACACGTCAACGATGTCGAGAGTCGAGTACGATAGTGAGGTGCACTTCGGGAACTTCGCCAGTATTTCCTGTAAAGGTGGGGGTACATCAAGGATCGGTACTCAGTCCGCTACTGTTCATATTAGTCATGGACTATTTAACTAACCAGGAAATTAACAGTCTCCTAAAGATCCTACTATTTGCGGACGATATCGTATTAATAAGTGAAAAACACGAAGACCTGCAAAATAGTCTGGAAAGGTGGAGAAGAATCTTGGAGGACAATGGATTGAGACTGAGCAGAAAGAAAACAGAGTATCTGTACCTACCATTCGAGAACACAAATGCTGTCACTCCCGTAATGCAAATGGATGGAGAAACATTACCAAATTGTGACTCCTTTAAGTATCTTGGGTCACTCATCCATAGCGATGGAGGATGTGCAGCAGATGTAACACATATAATTAGTGTGGGATGGATGAAGTTTAGATCAATGACGGGAGTTCTATGTGATCCGAAAATGCCAGTAAAGTCAAAAGGAAAAGTATACCAAACGATTGTCAGACCTGCACTCCTGTATGGCTCCGAATGCTGGACGATGTATACCTCTTACTCTAGGCAACTAGAAACTGCTGAAATGCGCATGCTAAGATGGTCAGCAGGTGTGTCCCTAAGAGACAAAATAAGAAGCTCACGCATTCGTGGAAGCTTGGGTGTTACAGACATCAACAGCAAGATGGAGGAGAGGCGATCGAGATGGCAAGGGCACGTTAAACGCAGAGCACTCGATCACAATGTGAACCAGGCAATCTCCATGGATCTTCCTCGAATAACAACCAGAGGAAGACCAAAGAATTCATGGGTGGTGCAAAAAGATAAATTGATGCAGAGGCACGGCGGGGGACTGGGGGACGTAGCCCGGTACAGAAGAGCATACAACCTGAGGACGAGGAGAGCTGACCCCAACAGTCTTCGCAGACAGTGAGTTGGGATGGAGCCAGGGAGAGAGAACGATGTCGAGAGTCGAAAATATTAGTAAATTTTTAAGGTCTCCGCATAGACATGTGACTGAATAACTACGAATGTATAGCGCGTCTGATGAGTTATTGGGCATACTGTTGATGTTGTTGTTGGGATTATGATGCGGTTGGAGTTGTGTATGTGATACTTTGGATTTCAGTACGTACAAAGATGTCAATATATAGTGACAATGCTTCAGCTGAGGGAATGAGTAGTATGGAAAAATACATGAAATTCGTAATAAAGGTATTGGTGTGTTTATGCACTGTTATGAACTTGTTATCTATGGTCTACCTTTCCATTAGAACTATTTTAATTGTAAATGTTTTATTGTTAATAATAAATAAATAAGTAGTAAAAGTCTATCATTTGAAACATAAAAAATATTAATTCGGTTATTACAAGCAAAAAAATGTTGATTAAACGCATTATTAAAAGCTTTGCTTCGTTACTTGTGAACAAAAGGTCAAATTAGTTTTTCCTTCCATAAAATTTCTGATATTACACCCAAATTTCATTATTTGAAATCCTCAGTAGTGATACGAGGGATTTGAACATTTCGGGTTGCTTAAGTTCGGGACGTTTAGCAAATAAGAGGACAATACATTCAAACAATTAATCGCTGAGATTTTGTGTACTTTGTGTTTTTCGATACTTAATTTAAGCAGACAATTAGTTTCAAAATTATTTATCTGGACACTTCGACTTTGGATTCCAAAAAAAATTTTAAAACCCATCCATATACAAATAAAATCCATTTGTAAAACCCATAAATGTATCTTTCCTTGTTATAACATAAAACAATTTTCATCAGAAAGTCGTCGAATAAGTTTCAAACTTGGAAAATACAATTCATGTCACTTTATTAACAAATAAAAGGTTTTATTTAAAAAAAAGTATGGTATTGATATAAAGATTATTTAAAAAACAGGCAAATATAAAAGTCTACGGCAACTTTTCAAACATTAGCGCGGTTAAAAAGTTCCTCAAGATAACAATGCGACGGGATTGATGACGACTCGAGGCAGAGTTTTTCTCTCAGTTTCATAATATATCAAAGGAAAACTTCTTTCGACGTGGATAAATTTCATTTTCTCGGGATTACTTTTGTTTTAAAGGGTTTTTTTGGTATTTTTATAGGAAATTCAATGCCGCCAACAAATGTGTGAAATGTGATACTGAAATAGCAAGGAGGGTAGTATCCGTTGGGAACAGAAACCCTTGACATAAATGAGTTAATCGAGGGAGCCTTTCTCATTTGAAAAGAAAAAAAAAAGAAGAAAAAAATGAGGTAAAATCGTTAGCAAAATATACAAGTCTTTTAGTGCTAAACGATAAGCGGATTTAAAGTTTTTTTCCAATTCACTTGAGATTTCTAATGGATTGGATTTGCAACCGGAATAAGAATAAGTTTTATAAATGATATTGAGAGATATTTCTTTACAACGATACATTTAACTGTTCAAAACTCCTTCCTTCCGTATAATGAACATATTAAGTAATAGTGTTAAGTAAGAGATATAAAGTTAACTGTCTAAACTTACCCGGTTCAAGTGTTACTTAGCATTTGTTCTCAATAAATGTAAATTTAAATTAACTTTTCCTAATTACAGCTTTGGGTTGCAGTACCGTTGTCATATATTTGATAAAATAAAAGGTTAAATAAAATTAACTGTATCTGGTATGACATATGCCGACGTTCATAAAGTTTTTTATTTGTATATCGAATAATTAATTAAAAATCTTGTATCGGTCGTATGCGTTATCATAAAACATATATGTATTTGGTTTCTTAATGTTTGATGTGTAGTTATATTTTGATGTTATTTGGTATTTTTGTATGTATATTTATGTTTGTTGGGGTCCGCGCTGCGTCGCGAACGCAATGGGAATGAGACTTATGCGCGCTCATCGCGAGACTATATCGCAAGTCGGCCGGCCTCTGCATGCGCAAAACTTACGAAAAATTTGACATTTCGCGAGTTGTGACGGCATGCAAAGGCGAAAAAACAGGCGCTTGCGATGAGCGATTGACCGTACATAAGAAGCGAAAAAAGCCAAATAATCATTCTCAGTTCACTCTGCCTACTGTGTTTTACTTGCGACCATCTACTACCTGCCTAAGATGAAAATCTTCACCCTGCTAACATTTCACCGATCTACGACTTTGGTCGTGAGCTGAATTCTCTGAGTATCAAGCAGCAGCCATCCCCCTATTGTTACAGTTCTTTGTACCAGTGGCGTACAAATCTAGTTAATACTTACACTTTCATTTTAAATAACGTATCGGTTATAAATATTACCTGAAAGTTATCTTTGAAAATTTTACTTTTCCTTTGAATGATGAGGAGTTGATGCATATACTTTTGATGCAGTTGTTAAGATTATGATGCGGTTAGAAATTTTAATGTTTTAATTGAGCGTTTAAGTATTCAGGATAAATAAATGATTTTTTTAATAACGAATATGACCACCTCGTCACTGGTCTTGCCTAGTGAAGCAGTCCTCTATATTCACAAAATGTAAGGTGTTTTTAGCATTGCTATGCAACTGTACTTTATGGTTCATTTTTCCAATAAAGTGATGACAATTTCAAATAAATCCAATTCTGAAAAAAAGGGAAGATCCTTTATAATAGGAGTATGCACGATGATGTATATGAACATGACCAAAGCGAAAGATGTGCATTGAGATCAAATTAAGTGGAGATCTATTCTCTTTGCTTACGCCAATAGGGGCGTGACGTGATGGGGATAATTATGACAATATTTAAACAATTGAAAGGTGAAAATGGATGCATCGTCTATTTATATTCTAATATTTACCACAGCGTTAATCTATTTTTATTTATAAATATCGACAACTGATTGCCGCTATAATCCAAGATAAGATATCCACAAATGATTGCCGCTATAACCCAGGATTAAATATCTACAAATGATTACTGCTATAACCCAGGATTAAATAGCTGCTTTGCCGAAAAATATTCCAACAATTCGTCATGAGAATTATTTTAACTTAACCTTGTCCTCAGTTAACTGTTTCATATATTAAAATAAGAATATTTATAAAATACGCTCAGAATTAATAATTTCATCCCGAGTTCCTAACCACCGTCGTTCTGAAGCTTCCAACACATTGGGATGGTCGGTACCTTAAATCTTCGTTAGAGTTTTAGTCAAATCCATAAATTGTAAAATATTGTAATTTATTCAGTAAAACACTATTTTTTTTCATTGTAATTTATTTTTATTAAACACTGTTTATTCCACTTTTTTGTGACGGTATAACCCAACCGGTTTCAAGGCTTTCACCTCATCTTCAGGGGAGCGCAAACAAGACACAAAATAGTGGAATAAACAGTGTTTGATAAAAATAAATTACAATGTCTTTTAACCTCCACAACGTTAATGCCTTAACTATAAACAACATTTTTTTTTCTCTACTTAAGATAATGGTATGATCCTACCGGTTTCAAGACTTACACGCCGTCACCAGGGGAGGACAAACAATATGTTTTGAGACTTTCGCGGTTCTTCGTATCAGTTGGTATAATGTTTTTTCGGTATTTTACCGCGTGGTTTGGCTTACGATTCCGATGTTTCGAAAACGTTGTATTTTTCCTCTTCAGGGTATATACATTTGTGCAAATGAAGTATTGAGCACAGTTCGAAAATATTTTAACATAGAGAAACACGCCAGTTAAACTTATTTAAAATAAAGATTATTCTCAGCTAAAAGAGGTACAAATAAAAACAAATCTGACAACCATTTTCATTTAATTTGTTCTTCAGTAGATAACATACAAGAAATGTTCATAAAAAACGACTTGAAAGTCAGTTAAGAGAAAAAGTTTAATTGGCTCAGACGTGTATACGAGAAGAACTCCAAAGCTACGTTAGGTTGTTACATAATAGTATTATAATTTCGTAATTTACACTCCTGCTCGGCAGCGCTTTGTTTCATTTAGAAATTTTCCAATAATTTCGAGTAATTTCGTAAAATCTCCCATGCTAAGACATCGCTATACCTAAAATGTCTTAAACGTTTAAAACGGGAGAATATTCGGCACCAAATGTTAGGGAAGTTTTCAATTTGTAGGACGGAAATTAAATCCTCCCTGAATCGAATCAAAGCGGTCGTTCTTGGAATACATTTTCCTGTATTATTAATATGGAAGGAGTGACAGCTGAAATAATAACACGACTGGGGGCTTGGAAACATGTCACGATATTTGGCTTTTTGCGGAAAAGGGGTAAAAATGTATTTAATCATTTCTATAGTCCATTAAGGTAATCTGGTTGAATCATCTAATGGGATAGGTTTGGTTCGTGTGGCCATTATTAGAAATTATATGAATTAAATATTTCGAATCCTATTTGCTTCAATCATAATCATTATCCTTTGCCAAATAAATCATTAGTTGTACGAGAAAGCGTGTAAATATTAACTTTAAATATTTTTTATTTACTTATTTTACACATGACAAGAAATATAAATAATTAGCGAAAAAACCACAGGTAATTTAATTTGGACACACAATTTTAATGGATCTGGGTTTGTTGCTTTTCATGTGTTGTGTCCCCAGTAAACTAGGCTTTTGTCTGTATCTCACTGAGGACATAAAGCATGAAAAAATAAATCGATACTTCTTTCCGATTTTTGATTATGTAAAACCCCGTTGCACATTCTCATCAACCTGACAAACAGTGACACTCAATTACATATGTATACATCACGCAAAATCAAACTCCTCACACTATATCACTCCAGACAGATAAAAACATTCATCCCACAATATACCACACACAATCATAAAGCAAAAAAAAAATATATTTATACAAATATATAAATATAAAACAACAAAAACACCACACTCAAGAGCTCACACACACCTCTTCCACAAGTCATTCATCTTGCAAGCCCAATCACTCAAACTCCTGTCACAATAACAACCACGCTCCGATCGACTGCCTAAACTGTTTTAATGCATTATTAATTTTAATCAAAGCATGGTCTCTTGACAATCATAAGGCTATTAACAATATCGTTTGAGAGTCTTCAAATTGGTTTCCACACTCCTGCTAGAAACACACGTAACATTTTAGAATTCAAATATGTCGATAGCAATTTCTAACGAGAATTGTAATACATCAATCGTGAGAATGCAAAATTAGGATAACTTCATGTTTGGTTGGGTGAATATTGTGGATGTTGTTGGGTTCAGGAGGGTCCTTTTCTGCATTTTCTCTATCCTAAGTCTTGACAGGGAGAACGTTTACATAATTTTCAAAAGCTTTAAGTAATTGAGCAACTTTTTCATATTTTATAACAAAACATAATTTTTCTTTCTCTTTTGTGCTTGTAACTCTTCCGTGTATTTTAGGTCACATCTGCTTGAGAGGATTCACCAATCTGATCTGTTCCAGATTCTAGTTATTTCAGATCGAGAGATAGCGTCGTCATCTATGTTACTCTTTTCTACATCTTCATAATCAAGGATCTTTTTCCCATACGGTCAACTTTCCTTTAAATTATATATACTATCATCCAAAACGACCTTTTAATTCAACTCCTACGATTTATCATACAACTCCTACGACTTCTTTGACTTTCTACGTTTCCTTCGTTCAAAATATTCACTTCATCTGACCATACTTTTCATGGTCTTCCTCTACCACGCCTTCTACTCATATTTGTACTACATATTTGTTTTGTTATCCTTTCTTTATTCATTTATCTTACTCAACACATCACCCTCAAGTTTACATTCATCCCTTATCACTTAATTTCGTAATCTCTCGTAGGTTATCACTTCTTGTATTCTTCTCAGTGCACGCATTCTACAGAATTTTGATGTATAATATCTTAAATGTTAACTGTGAAATCATTCCTATATGGAATAGTTCTCAATTAAAATTGTCAATTGTATTATCCCGTTATTTTTTTACTCCAAGAAAAATAGATCCAATTTAATGTAACGGCAATACATTTTTTAGCAAAATAGCACCGCTTAAGCTAACCAAACACAAAAGACTAAGCGATATTTCCCTGTCAATGGAATGAAAAGACCTAATGGCAAGAATAATATTGCCCAGTCCGCTTCTCTTACGGGGCCGGATTGGGCGCCGCTTACTAATTGCCATTTTAAGGATGAATTTAAACTGAAAAAAAAAAACATATAAGCGACATTAAGTCTGGGGGGAATGTACGAAATACGCATTTGCAAGTGATTTATATTAAATAATAGATTACAAAGCGTGATACCTGTGTTTAAGTGCTAAATGTGGGTAGGGATAGAATTAAACGTTTTTTTTGGCGAAATTTTATGGTTCTTTTAACGCGTTTCTTTTGAACAAGATAGGGTGGCATGTTAAAGAAACCCTTAAAAAGAAAAACGGACACAAAAACGGCCATGTAAAATGAGAAAATTAATGTCTTAGTTAAACAGAAAAAATAAACGCTATATTTTTCTGAAGAAATTGTCATTTGTGTTACAATATATATGTACTTTATCAGTTTCGGATTACAAATAACATCCGCTGTTGGTTTTCGGCAACTTAGAAGAGCTCCTCCACACCGAGACTAGTTTCTTCTACCCAATCAACGCTATCATTCTACTTTTTCCAAAAGGATATTTTGCACTGGGCAATATTTAAACGAGCAAATTATTAATTTTACTGCGTAGCTTAACTTCCTATCTTTATGAATGGTTTCCAGAACCGTTTTGATGCTACTAAAGACTATATTGTTTAAATTCAACATTGTTCTGTCGATTCATACAATTTAATGGCCTCCAGCATATTGATAACTATCTGCCACGAATATGATTCATATTTCAGTTATCTCGGTTCTATATGGAACAAAGACATATTTAATATAAATGAGTAATTCTTTTAATATGTAATCACGCTGATATTTGTTTACTTTAACAACCAGTTCCAAAGGCAATAATTTCCATTATAAGGTTTACTTTGACAAGACACGACTTGAACAATAATGGTAAAAAGTTGATCTGTCGTGTGAGTGAGGTCACAGAGGTTTCTCAATATGAAATAAGTCTAACTTTCCAAAAAGCCCTGTCCTCAACAACCTATTTCCTATTCTATTACCATCTTTTTAAATACTCGACCCTAAAAAAACCAGTTACAACACCAAACCCTCTGCCTTAAAACAACCAGTTACAATACCAAACCATCTATCCTAAAACAACCAGTTACAATACCAAACCATCTATACTAAAACAACCAGTTACAATACCAAACCCTCTACCCTAAAACAACCAGTTACAATACCAAACCATCTATCCTAAAACAACCAGTTAGAATACCAAACCTTCTACCCTAAAACAACCAGTTACAATAGCATTAAGTATGTTTAGATTTGCTATATTAGTTATAATCAACGTGACGAAAAGATGTTTGTCATTGAAACCGGTTATGATAACTATGTTATCAATATTTTGGTAAATAAAATGTTTTTTAAAAAATATTTTTAATTATAAAAAACAACAACACTACAAAGTTGAAATAAAATATTCTTAAATATTCAAGATATATTATTAATTTGCTTTTTATGATGCAAACAAAAAAAAAGAAATATTTTTTCCATCCATTTCTACTGATGAATGTAAATCGTTGTTATTATATCGAAAGTAAAATAAGAAATATTTTTTCCATCCCTTTCTACTAATGATTGTAAATCGGTGTTATTATATCGAAAGTAAAATAAGAAATATTTTTTCCATCCCTTTCTACTGATGATTGTAAATCGTTGTTAATATATCGAAAGTAAAATAAGAAATATTTTTTCCCTCCCTTTCTACTAATGATTGTAAATTGTTGTTATTATATCGAAAGTAAAATAAAAAATATTTTTTCCATCCCTTTCTACTGATGATTGTAAATCGTTGTTATTATATCGAAAGTAAAATAAGAAATATTTTTTCCCTCCTTTTCTACTAATGATTGTAAATCGTTGTTATATCGAAAGTAAAATAAGAAATATTTTTTCCATCCCTTTCTACTGATGATTGTAAATCGTTGTTATTATATCGAAAGTAAAATAAGAAATATTTTTTCCCTCCCTTTCTACTGATGATTGTAAATCGTTGTTATTATATCGAAAGTAAAATAAGAAATATTTTTTCCCTCCCTTTCTACTAATGATTGTAAATCGTTGTTATATCGAAAGTAAAATAAGAAATATTTTTTCCATCCCTTTCTACTAATTATTGTAAATCGTTGTTATATCGAAAGTAAAATAAGAAATATTTTTTCCATCCCTTTCTTTTTTTTTTTTTTTTTTTTTTTATCCACTTTGCACGGATTTCTCCTGTTACACAAAGAGGGTTTGCTTCTAGCGTTAGCTTATTCGTTAGGAATAATATCAGCCAGGATTCTTCTCATACTGCCAGACGGTACCGAGAATATATCAACCGTGTCATTCAGTTGGTTCAATATCTCTATACCACGCGTGACTGAGTGTTTAGCCATGATATTCGTCCTGTAAGTTGGTATGTAGAACAGAGGGTGATTCCTTGCACGGATATATTTATTGGGTACATATAAACTTAGTGCTTCTAGAATCGCGGGACAGTTAAAGGAACCTTGGAAAACCTTTATTAGGAATATCGCAATGGATTCTTGCCTTCTTGTTTCAAGGCTTCTATAGTTGCACACCGTGAGAAGTTCGGCATGGTGAGCATATTTTGGGTAATCGCCCTTTGTTCTGTACCATAGATATCTGAGGAATTTTTTTGTATTTGTTCTATATTGTTTTTGTATTTGAGCTGGTGAGGAGCCCAAACCGTAGATGCATATTCTAATTTGGTTCTAATTAGATAATTATATAAGTTTCGGAGGATATCGGTGCTGTTAAATTCTCTTGATATTCTCATTACAAAACCGAGTAGTTTGTAACAGTCCGATATCAATCGTGAGACATGGTTAACGAACGTGAGTCCGACATCGAAGGTTACGCCCAAATCCTTGAATTCAGAAACTCTGTTTAGTGCCACTCCCTGTATAGTATACTGATGGTGGATTGGTGAAAACGATCGACTATAAGATACACAGACACATTTGTTAATGTTGAACAGAAGATGATTTTGCTCACTCCAGGAGACTAGGGAGTCTAGGTCCTGTTGTAACTGTGCACAGTCGTGAGGTGAATTGATCTTTTTGAATATTTTCAAGTCGTCAGCGAACAATAAGCATGTCGAGTGACTTATGGAATTCTGAATGTCGTCTATTAATATGAGGAATAGTAGGGGACCTAAATTGGATCCTTGTGGTATACCAGATCTTGCGATAAATTCCACAGAAGACTTGTTACGGATTGTTACGTATTGAGATCTTTCTTTTAGGTAAGATGCAAATAATCCAATTAGATTATCGCTGAAGCCAAGTTTGTGCATTTTCTTAAGTAATATATCGTGATCAACTTTGTCGAAAGCTTTCTGAAAGTCTGTATATAATACGTCCGTTTGTGAAAGTTCGTCTAAGTTTGACGCAATCTGTTGTGTGAGAGAGAGAAGGTTGGTAACAGTCGATCGTTTTGGCAAAAAGCCATGCTGGTTTCCAATAAGTCTTGTTGACACTTGGTGGGTCAATTGGTTGCACAGTACAGTTTCGAAAATTTTTGGAAGCAAAGAGAGAACAGCTACAGGTCTGTAATTATGAGAGTCTAATGGGTCTCCCGATTTGAAGATAGGGCAGACCCTGGTTGTCTTCCAGCTTTCGGGAAATGTATTGGTATTTATGCTCAAGTTAAATATGTAGCAGATGGGGTCACACACGTATTTCGCACAGACTTTGAAAATGTCGGCTGATAACCCATCTGGTCCGATTGCTTTGTCGGTTTGCAAGGAGTACTGATGATTGTAAATCGTTGTTATTATATCGAAAGTAAAATAAGAAATATTTTTTCCCTCCCTTTCTACTGATGATTGTAAATCGTTGTTATTATATCGAAAGTAAAATAAGAAATATTTTTTCCCTCCCTTTCTACTAATGATTGTAAATCGTTGTTATATCGAAAGTAAAATAAGAAATATTTTTTCCATCCCTTTCTACTGATGATTGTAAATCGTTGTTATATCGAAAGTAAAATAAGAAATATTTTTTCCATCCCTTTCTACTGATGATTGTAAATCGTTGTTATTATATCGAAAGTAAAATACGATTTTCAACGCTGAGTTCATATTCATAGGCGAAGAAAACTTATGCTGTATATCAGTAAAAAATATACCATAAACAGACACCTGATCCGAACACATAAAATTTAATTATACAATACTTTGATATGGTAAACGTGACTTCTTTTTGACATAAGCCAATGTACTCGTATTTTCATTACTTTGCACAGGGGTGTGGCATAATTAATTATTCCCTTTGGTTTGTCTAAAACTTCTAAATCCAAATTTGATTTTGAGCTAAGTGGTTTCGCAAAACAAATAAAATTACAGGTCCTTCTAATCCATAATTAACATCAAATTACAGTACCTGGCGGTAAGTAATACACATCGGGCATGAAAAAGAGACTAGAACGCTTGACAACGACTGAAAAATCGCGACGGAACACGTGTATGAGTGACAGAAACGACACTCTACAAAGCCGAAGTTAATCGATTACGGCCGACAGTATTACGAGTACTTACCGCCGGGTACTGAAAAGGTTTTTATTTATATTATTCGTATAAATTTAAGAAAATATATTTTCAATAATGGTTGAACAATATTCAATATTTTCAATGAAGTTGAATGATTTATCAATAATGGTTGAACTAGATGAAAGAAACTCGTTTAAGAATAAGGAAGTTAATCAAAAGAAAAATTAGGCTGATGCACATGATGAACTGATAAATCTTGGAAGTTCGTTCCACATAATTAGGCTGATTCACATTACGATCTGATAAATCTTGGAAGTTTGTTCCACATAATTAGGCTGATGATCTGATACATCTTGGAAGTTCGTTCCACATAATTAGGCTAATGCACATGATGATCTGATACATCTTGGAAGTTCGTTCCACATAATTAGGCTAATAATGCACATGATGATCTGATACATCTTGGAAGTTCGTTCCACATAATTCAGCTGTTCGAAGAACCTGTGGTAAAGGCAGTTTGTAGCACTACACATATCGCTCCAGCGCATATCTGTTCTACATTTGCTTCTGCGAACCTCCACAATGCTAGTGACTATGAGTCTTTTCAAGCATTGGAAGAACTAAATACCTCAGAGAGGGTTTTAAAGCTGTGCACTCGTCGCATTCAGTTATTTGATCACAAAAAAGTTATATGTAAACCAAATACAAATATAGGGTAACTTAATATGCCATGCCTTATACTCATAAGAAATAAAATATTCATCGAAAATCTCGAATAAATATGTATATATTACAAGATGAGATATTATTGTTTGAAACGTTTAAATTAAACTAATAAAAGGTTGTTGAAAGAGGCAAGGGATGGCATCCTTGATTAAACTTTCCGTCGTTTTCCACTTGACTGGACAAAATGGTTGAAAAAACAATTGAAATCCCAGTCCAATTTAACCTTCGAGAAAAAGGCTAGAATTTTTAAGACAAACTATAAAAGGAAACAGAATTTTATTGGTATATTTTTTTTCTGGAACCTAAAAATGATCTTGGTGACTTAGTTGGCAACACACCAATGTTCCGACCAGGGAGGTTGGAGGTTCAACTTCCATTTTTTAAATATTTTTTTTAAAAGATTCCAATCTCGTTTTCACTTGAGGCCCTTTTGCCTTTTTTCTAGTTAGTTGGTTATAACCACATGGCAATAAGCCCATCAGGTTGTACTGTATAAAACGAAAATAAAATAAAATACATTGAACACATATTTGGAAAAAAATCCCTAAACCAAATCCTTTCTTTTTGGAGATATTTGTGTTGTATATAGTACAACTTGGCGGGTTTATTGCTATGTGGTAATCTCTTCCCAATAACCAGAAAAATGTTATAGACACCTAAAATGAAAATTTGACTGGAAAAATTGGGCACAAAAGATATTCGCATCCACAACCCCAGGTTATGAAAAAAAAGCTTCCTACCAAACAGGCCACAGAGGTCGTCACATTTGGGTAAATGTATATTCTATCTATGGCATATTTAAAATACTTAATTTGGACATGTACATGCAAAAAGGGTTTTACCCACATTATACCTGTAATAGCATATAAAGGGACCCATAAACATCGCTGTCTATGGGCTTGTATGACGCACAAAAATACTGAAACGGAATTTAACCATGAACAAAGTACTCGTATATAACTGAATTCAAAATTTGCACATAAAGAATTGTTGAATGTTAAGAAAATCGTTACATATCTGGTAAACAAAAAAAAGTGTTTTGAGAGTTGGTTCCTTCTTGAATGAATATATTGATTCTACAAAAAAAAAACACATTTTATCCGTTCAACTTTTTAACTTGAAGTATTCTAATTCAAATTAAAAAATAAACGAATTGTAGGGTTGAGTAGAAATATCTACTTATTATAAATATATAATATATAGTAAAATAAGAAACACTAAAAATGATAACATCCAAAATCAAATTCTGTTCAGCTATTAAGTTCACAACAGTATTTAAGTAACATATTTGATGTACGTGATTGAAACGTGAAGGTGGAAAAATACTGAAAAGAGCCGAATAAACGCTGTAGAAATGCGCACATTTAGAAGAATACATGGGTTGACAATGTATGATATAATACGTAATGAAGTGACAAGGGATAAATGTGAACTTAAGACTGATGTGTTTAGTATGTTAATATGAAGAAGAGCACTCTGAGATGGTTTAGGCATGTAGAACGAATGAATGAAGAAATACTAATAAAACAAATAAACTGTGCAAATGTAAGTGGAAAGCGTGGTAGAAAATGACCAAGAAAAGTATAGTTGGATCAATCGAATGAAATCTCAGATGATGGAAGTGTTACGAGGGATATCGAATGGCGCGTAGCAATATGAAACAAAGTCAATGGGACATAAAAAACATATATACCCGGACAAGACATTATCAAAATCTGCTAAAATATGCTCCACAACAGTGTTTTAGTATCAATTGTGATGTATTGGAGTGTAATTTGGAGGTGAAAAATATTGAAAGGAGTCGATTAAATGTTGTAGAAATGTGTACACTGAGAAAAATACTTGGGGTTACAATGTATGATATAATACAGAATTAATTGAATAGGAACGAATGTGAACAATATACAGTGTAAATGTAAGTGGAAAGCGTGGTAGAAAAATACCAAGAAAAGTATGGTTCGATCAAGTGAATGATATTTTGAAAGAAGGAAATTTAAGAAATAATAGAAATCGTAGGAGCTGTATGAGTGTATGGATGTGGAAGAGTTTATTATATTTCTTAAAAATACTGAGTCATCATTTTGTAACAATATTTCAGGAATTGAGAATTCGATTGAGTCAAGTCTATTTTTTTGCCCTTTCTATAATTCTTTAGGTTCTTTACGAATTATCTTTTGATGCATTGACATAATTGTGTTATATTTTTTTCTTAAAAAAAATCAAAGCACTGAATGCAGTGATATTTAAACAAAAAACACTTTTAACTCTTCAACATATTGTAGTTTTTTTTACAAAACTCATGAAAAAAAAATTAAATATTTTTGAAAAAATATTTATTCTTAGCAGGATTTTTTTTTATTGAAATAAATTTAATTTGAAATATGTTTACACTTGGAACAATTATTTTAATTATTTAATTAACGACACAACAGTGTCTTTATATACAAATGAACATTTGACAGGTTATACACGTACTTAAAATTATTGAAAAATAATACAAAACTTTATCTTAAACTAACATGAAGATACAAAAAGCAGTAGTAATAATAAATTACAGTCATTGTTTTTAAATTATTAAATAATCTTTGAGAATTTTATGGGAATTTTATGGATATATATTGAGATATAGAAAACACATGGCCTCATTAGTAGAACGAGATGCAAGTTGTTTTGCAGAATTAAAACTTTCATACATGTTGATGCAGGGTTACTCAACTCCTGAGGCAAAGTATTGTCCTTAATGTTTTGTTTATATTACGTTATTTATATTAATAAAGAAGAGCACAAAGTTAGTAGCTATTTCTAAATATTGTTGTGATATTCTGGCGAATACTATATATACTTATATTAATGTTATTCTTAATTAAGAGTTTCAGTTGTTCTCAACAATGATAAGAAACAACACTTTATAAGTCGTCTATTTGATAAGGAGGGTGTTCTCTTCAAATGCTGCAATAAAAATTGATCTTTTAGTATTATTTTCAATTAGTGCAATAAAATACTCGGTTAAATGAAATATTTATTTGTTCCAGTTGTATTCTGAGTCTCATTTATTATTTTGACAAAGAAAAATATTTGCCCCAAAGAAGCTGATGTTCAAGAGGTCTTTAGGAATATTGCGGAAATCTTAAGTCCGCAATATTCCTTACGATTTTCTTGCAATTAATTCGCAAACAAAGAGCGGCGGGGTCAACAGCTTTCCTTCCCGAGGTTGTTAACCAAATTGCTGTGAATTTTTAAAAGAGTGAATGTCACTCAAGTACGTAGTAAATTTAAGACGAAATCCAAGTTTCGTTAATTTATAAAAACGCTTTTGAAAAAGAACGGGAGACAAAAAAATATTTTTTTACATTTTAAAGCGAAACTTATTTTAGAAAAAAAGTTACTCTGTTTTCACGAATAAGTAAAACTTTGGTGAGATATTTATTTATATTGTATAATATTATACTTATACTGCATTTATAACAATCTGGAGGACTTATTGCAATGTGCAGGGCTGCGTTTGCTTGCAGGTAAACCTTACCATTTGCCTAGGAGCGCCAAGCAAAAGAGGGCGCGCAAAGATTAACAAATGTTATATAAACATGTACAAGAATGATTAAGGTGAATGCTTTATGGAAGAATGCATTCACTTCAGTTAATATTTAAAATCCAATGATAACGACAAGTGTTCAATACTACATCTAAGTCAACTAATAATCAACAAAAAAATTGTTAATGTTTATCTACATATTTACATTATTTTAAGGATATTTTTAAGAAAATCATTTGCAAAATTTTCCGCGGAATGAAGTATTTTATTATTGAAATGATAAAAAAACTTATTTATCATTAAACGTATTAGCATATTATCAATATAATCAGTTATTTATCATTAAACGTATTAGCATATTGTCAATATAATCAGTTATTTATTATTAAACGTATTAGTTATATTATCAATAGAATCAGTTATTTATCATTAAACGTATTAGCATATTTCAATATAATCAGTTATTTATCATTAAACGTATTAGCATATTATCAATATAATCAGTTATTTATCATTAAACGTATTAGCATATATCAATATAATCAGTTATTTATCATTAAACGTATTAGCATATTATCAAAAGAATCAATTATTTTAACATCACTTTAATTTTTATTTTTTTTAAATTTCATTTTAAATTAAAAACCAGAATTTATAATTAACTCAACGAATGATAGGTAAGCGACATATTATTTTAGGTTTTGTAATAAAAATGTTGTTGAGTGATAGATTTGAACCTTCGACCATTGGATATAGAATAAAACGAACATCACAAATATTTATCAATTACAAAATATTCGCGAGATAATTTAAGGAGCTTTTACAAATAGACTTCTCGTCATTTAGAAACAAGACTCACATATCGTCGTTGTTCTGCGAAAAGCATTTAAGTCCAAATATTGAGTTTTGAGATAAATGCAAACTAAGTTTCGGAAGGCGATGTAAAATCAAGTTTTTAATAAAATAAAATACAAACAGATGTTATTTAAAGACAGTTTATTCATTTACAAGAATAACTACAAAAACAAGAGTAACTTAAAAACACATTACCTAAAAAATTAAAAATACGGACACCTGTTTTGGACTTAATCCTTTCTTGGTGAAAACAACTGTAAAAAGGTGACGCTTCTAAAATATTGTTTTTTCTATATTATTTTATTATTTATTCCGAATCACTTGATGTGTCGTGGTTTATTAAGTCATGAACCCTTATGTTGGTTGGTAGGGATGAATACCAACTATGCAATTGCTTCGGGATGATATGTTTTTTTTATCTTTTCATAACAGCGAAACCATATAACTTTTGGACAGAAATGTTTTTCCCATGAGTAGATATATTTTTTAATTAAAATGGCATCATAAAGTCATTTTAAGCAAAAACGGACTTAAATGCTTTTCGCAGAACAACGACGATATGCAGCAAACGAGCAAGTGAAATTGTAGAAAATGAACAGTAACGAGGAAATGGAGAGGTGAAGATGTTATTTTGCTTTAAATTAATGTTTGAACCGGCAATACAAACAGCATCTGTCACCGTGAGAAATCACACATCCCGGCAGTGTGTTAATTGTATCTCGCTTACAAGATAATTGAATTTCACAGACTCAACTACCAACTCACTGTGTGAAATCGGCGAATTCAAGTTACAACAACTAAGCTTCTTCATCTATTAACATGTACAAAAGACAAGACTTTGTACAAAGGTTGTTGCGAAAGTTTAATTTCATCCCATTATAAGGTAGATTTGAATATTTTTTACTTAAAAAATGATATAAGGAAATTAATGAGAAGCTTAAAAGCTTCGCCCACGCATTTGAAGTTTGATGGGAAAAAATAGCTGAATATCTCAACACGAAAGCTTCTTAGTCGTGGGAAAATAAAAATAAATTATATCACTAAAAAAACAGTTCTTTTAATTTCATATAATGACAATAAAAATTACTACGGATAGATTAAATTTACTGCCACCTTCAACACGTATATTTGAATGGCAAATTTGTTAATTCACTATGCATCTTTTAGGAAATTCAAAGTTATGGTAATAGAAAAGTGTGAAAGAAAAAGTAAATGTGATATATGGGCGAAGAATGAAAGATTGGAGAAGGTTGAGACATTCTGCTGTTTGGGTAGCATTCAATCAGATAATGGAGGAGTTAAAGAGTGATATCGAACCGACTAAATGCTGCAGAAATGCGTACATTAAGAATAATATATGGGGTGACAATGTATGACAGAATGTCGAAAATAATGAGTGAATGTGAACTTGAGGTTGATGTGTTGAGTAAGATGAAGAAGGGCACTATGATATGGTTTGTGCATGAACAATGAATTAATAAAGAAAGATTTCTTCTTCTTCCTAGTGTCATGTCAGGTCCCCCTAACGTTGAATATCACTTGAGAGTAGACATCTTTGTCCTCGGCAGCCCGAAAAAGATTTCCAACGCCCCTTATGCCAGTCCAATCACGTATATTGCGGAGCCAGAAGATCTGCCTCCTGTCAACACCTCTTCGGCCTTCTATTTTGCCTTAGATGATCAGGTGCAGTAATTTGTACTTTCCTCCTCTAAGTACATGACCCAAGTAGGACGCCTTTCGGATTTTAATATTAGTCAGCAAAGAAAGATTAATAAAAAAAAATATGTAGTGCAAATATGAGTGAAAGATTTGAGAGCGGAAACTATGGTTGGATTCGGTAAATTATATTTTGCAAGAAGGAAATAAAGATAGTCAAAGAAATAGTAGAAGGAAGAGGCAAAGGATGTATTCGAAGTAAAAAAGTCTGGCACTTAAGGTTCAAAGATACTGGGTAACGATTATTGGGTGCAATGACTATTTGATACCCAGATTTATTTTTGAATGATGCAACAGAGAAATGCACTGCTTGCATACCAAATTTTATTTGACTCATGCAACAGGGAATTGATTGTACCATCAAACACCCATCGATAATGACAGCTTATAAAAACGTCCCAATTATTAATTTAAGTTAAGTTTGTACCATTTAGTTTTTTCATTAATCCACTCTTAGATTGATACTCAATTTTACTAAACCTTTTTAATGTATCATTTTTCTACTGTATAAATTAACACTATTCGATTGTGTTTTCTTTAAAAATTCTACAAATCCTTTCGGAACACCTGAATTAAAACCCAACGGCGCTGGTCAAATATTCTTGTTATTATGTTATTCGAGCTCACCAATTTTCCACTCAATATAGCATATAAATACAATATCATTTATAATAACTAAAATTTGCATTTCAATATTTGATTTATAATCATAAACAGTTTACCTCGTTCAAGTAAATCAAAATGCAAAATAGTTTTCGATCCAATTTTATGCGAACAAAATTTATTAGAGTCTGTGTGTATGAGATAAACACATTAAATCATTTAATTATAAATTTCTGCTTAACAAAACACATCAATTTTTCTTTACAATTTCCCATACGCAATTTATTTAATTTATTCGAATTTAATAATAAATAATGTTGATTGCAATCGTTGTTCAATATTTTAATTCACATATGTTTGAATTCAATGGTTTAAGGGTGTACTCGTAGTTTACGGTACTGTATTCGATTCCTATTGATACTGGATTGACTTCACTTCCTGATCTTAATTCATTTAAATTTATGATTTCTATAGAAAGCTATTTTATAGAAATTCGAAAAGTATGCATGGTAAATTCATTAAAAAATCTGCCTTACGAAGGTTACAATATATTTATTCCATCAGTTAACATCCATGTCATTACTAAATGAAATCAAATACAAGATTTTAAGGTCTATAACTTATTTCTTTTTCTGTAATAAAATTAATGATCATTTTGATTTCCTAAGCCGTTGTCAATAGTAAATATATATACGGGAAACATCACTATTTTTGTGTTTAGTTGAATACAGTTTTTTTTAAATACTGAGGTTAGCAAAGTGTGCTAATTTCAAAATCATTTCTGAGATTTATTGAATCTTAAGTGATACATATTTATTTTTAATGTAAATCTTATGTTTTTACTTCCGTCTAAAAAATCAATGACGTAGATAAAAAATGTTTCAGGAAAATTTTATAAATATGTCATATTTTCTCACAGTAGTAAGACGTCTCAAAAAACGTGCTAAAATGTGTAATAGCAGACCCCAGAATGAACAAAAGATGCCCTAAGCTTACATTTAAGGATACCTGCACAAGAGATATCCTGTCATTCGGCTAAGATATTCTACATTGAGATGAGCAAACCGAAACCTGCGGAGAAGCCTTATTCGAGAAGGGCAGCTTGTTCATAATTATACTGAGCTAGCTAACGTGCGTAAGATGCAACTAAAAAAAATGTATTTTTTTTTATCAAACACTGTTTATTCCACTTTTTGTAACGGTGTAACCCTACCGGTTTCAAGGCTTTCACCTCATCATCAGGGGAGCACAAACAATTCTTGTTTATGCTCCCCTGATTATGAAGTGAAAACCTTGAAACCGGTAGGGTTATACCGTTACAAAAAGTGGAATAAACAGTGATTGATAAAACAAATTACATGTCTTTAAGCCTCCACAATGTTAATGCCTTAACTATAAATAATATTTAAAACAACTGTTCTATGAGTTCCCGGAGGATTCTGTCCATGTTTGCAGCATATGTGGGAGGAGATGCGATTTTAGAATGGAACTCCACAGCCAGCCACCACAGTCAGATAGATATGTGTCGGAGTTACAACGACATTCCATCATCTCTCGTAGACGGAAGGAGGCCATCGTCAGTAAGTACTAAACTCATTTAAAATACAGTCAAAAAAGTCACTTACGCAATGCGTCTTTATATCTCTTGCGTCTATCTTCCTTCCGTCAGCTCACTAAAAATGATATTTCTAGAGAGTCTATATTGAGGCATGCGAGCTACGTGTCCATACCAATGCAAGCAGTACGTGAAACCATAACCTCAATGCTATAGCAGCATATACTCGTACATACACATTTTCTATCGATGATGCCAAATTCTTACATATCAGTAGTAACGGAAATAAATTGAACAGATTAAAGGCCCTAGAAATTTCAAACTCAGTGCATCGAGGTGAACATCTGACAAACACATATATCCCAAGAATCTCTTCACTGCTAGCCGAGATTGTCTCATCCTTCCCTCCACTCCTAGTCTCCAACTCGAATGTTTACCGTTAGAAGCGTGTATCTCGGTACCAGTTCGAACAGAATTCAGTCTTGTTTGTGCTCCCCTGAAGACGAGGTATGCACCTTGAAACCGGTAGGGTTATAGAGTTACAAAAAAGTGGAATAAAGAGTGTTTGATAAAACAAATTACAATATACATATATTTTCCCATAAAACGCCTACGATTTCCCCATCTTTCTACATTTCATTATTTTTTAATTTTATTCACTTGACCTAACTTATACCTATATTGTTTATAGTTAAGGCATTAACGTTGGAAGAGATTGTCACATGGCAATAAACTTGCCAGGGGAAATAAAATAATAATAATAAATAACGTTGTGGAGGTTTAAAGACAATGTAATTTATATTTATCAAACACTGTTTATTCCACTTTTTTGTGACGAAATAACCAAAAATATTCCAAGTCACATAAAGCCAGCTTTTTACACTAATTTTAATCTCCGGAAACTCTTATTTAATGGGAAAGGCAAAAATGGAATACTTAGCAACAGTGGTGTGTATAAACTTTTATGTGCTGACTGTGATAATTTCTATATAGGAAAGACAGGAAGATCTTTTGAAAAGAGATTTCGTGAACACAAATCCGCCTTAAAAAATCCTCTAATTTATTCTGAAATGGCTTATCATGGTCACCGTGAAAACCATACTTTTTCTATCGATGATGCCAAATTCTTATATATCAGAAGTAACGGAAATAAATTGGACAGATTTGAGGTCCTAGAAATTTCTAAGTCAGTCCATCGATCCGAACATCTGGTGAACAGTTATATCTCAAAAATCTCTCCGCTCTAGGCCGAAATCGTCCCATGCTTCCCTCACCCCCCAACCGTTGAAGCGTGTATATCGGTACCAGTTCGAACAGAATTTATTCTTGTTTGTGCTCCCCTGAAGATGAGGTGAAAGCCTTGAAACCGGTAGGGTTATACCGTCACAAAAAGTGGAATAAACAGTGTTTGATAAAAATAAATTACAATAACTTATACTTTCCTTGCTCTTCCTCTACCATGCCCTTTCATTCATATTTGCACTGTATATTTGTTTTGTTATAGAAATAAATGAAAAAAAGAAGATAACTTTAAACGAAGATGTTCTACCGATACTCAAATGTTCAACGATACAATGACACATTGGGTATATCCAAAAGAAAATTATGTTTATTATACCAAACAAGGGCACATAAAGGAGTTATAAAACACAATCGCCAATAAATAGAGTTAGGATCACTCATATATATAATATTTCTTGTAAAGGAGTTCATAAATCAAGCATTACGAGCATTATCTTATCGGACGTGTGTACAAGTACAAAGGGGCCATTCCTCATAGTAATAAATATTAAAGAACAAAGATTATCTCCATTTCTACTTACTCATTGGACTCATTCTGCTTAATTATCACCACAATCTTTGTAGACCGAGACTATTTATTCTGTGCATAAGTTAATTAAAACTACAATAGAACTTGTTTCAGCGAAAGAATACTATTTCCATTAAAATTCCCGCGCAGTATCAACCTTAGGTCATGAAGCTTAATACTAGTTTTGGTTATATTTTATTTTTACTTTCGATAACATGGGTTATTTTTTGCAGAAATATAAGATATAACCCGCTATGGGATAGTGTAACAAAGGGCACGTATAAGTTAAAACGGAATACGCGGAACACTATTTTAATACTTTTTTATTTACAATACACACACACACACATATTCTTGTCATTTTGAACTCTTTTGGTGTTGTATTTTTTATTCATTTTTCGCGTCTTTAAATGACAGATTTTCGTCTTGTTACAAAAGTTATTTTGATGTATCGTTACGAGACCTATGCATCATGCATAGGCGAAAGAGATCGAAAACGATTGGAGGCCTTCGATATGTGGACCTATAGACGAATCCTAAGGATTTGCTGGAGATACCACATTACAAATGACGAGGTTCTCAACAGGATCGAAGAAACGAGGCACCTGTCAAATACCATATCGGAAAGGCGTGCAGAATGGATGGGTCATATGCTGCGACATGAAAATCTCATGCACAATATACTGGAGGGAATGATTGAGGGATCGATTGGCAGAGGGAGTCCTCGCCGAGAGTATCTGGAGCAAATATGCAACGATATGAATTGCACCTCCTATACAGAGCTCAAGAGGATCGCTGAAGACCAGGTGGAGTGGAGGAGGAGACGCAGGGCTTTGCTGCTAATCAATCCCCAGGATTGAAACTGAAGAAGAAAAAGACATAAGTCTAAAGTAAGTATTTCAAATATTTTTTGAATTGTGGAAGAATATTTCTTTATACAGACACACATACCATCACGCCATTTCCCTGTCGAGGTAGGCAGAGAAAACAGAGAGTAACTATTTTTTTCTTTCCCATCTCGACACATTACTTTTATTCGTTCGTTTCAAGATCTCGTCATTACGGACTTTGTCGACCAATGAGACTCTTAGCATTTTTTTCGGTAGCAGCACATTTTAAAAGTTTATGATTGTATAAAATTTTTATTTAAGTTGTAAATTTTGAATAAGCGAATCTTGATGATTTATAAAATAGGTTCCCAATATTAATTGTATCGACAACACATATCAGCCCAGAAAGATGCAAGGCATTAAAGCTTCCTTTAAAGGGGTATTCTACTGTAGAGGCGTGAATTTCGGACGTTTTTTCAGACTAAATAAAAAAAACTAAAAAATATTTTTCCCATGCATTTTTATACAGGTTTGTTTATTGATGATTTGAGAATGTACAAAATAAAATTTGAAAAAAAAAATTGAAAATTCAAGATGTTATCAGCTGTTATATCTTGTCGTAAGAAATGGGGTGAGCTGGTCGACATGATTGGAACCCTTTCGTAAATCTCAACAGAAACAAAAATCATACACAGTTTATTGATAAGAAATAATGTCGTTATAGTTGGTACCAAAGAGAAAACAAAATCATAAAATGACGGCTGTCTGAAAATAAATTATTTTTTTAACTTATTTTAAAATTATTTTAAAAATAGTAAAAAAATGGTTTTGAATTTTCCTAGGTAGGGACGGTACTAAGACATTTATCAAAGTTTTATACTAAATTTGAAGGCAATCGGTTGGATAGAACTTGAGATTTTATGTCGACCAGGTTGAAAAAAGCAGTTTGGAGAAAAACGCATTTAAAGTTTTGAGATTATTGTCTGAGTCATTCCGGTGCGGCGTAATTCCTGCCTCATATTCGAAAAATACATTAAAGAACTTGAATACAAAGAGAAAACGTTTGAAATACGATGTCGACTTTTAAGAGATCTAACATGACAATCAATCAATCAATCAACAGTGGCTCTACAACCCAGGTCGGGTCTTGGCCTCCTTTAAAGCACGCCTCCATGACTGGCGGTCCTGTGCTGCTGTTCGCCAGTTCTGGATGCCAATGAGCTGCGCATCCCTATTGACACCATCCAGCCATCGAAGCTTCGGCCTTCCTGGCCTTCTTCGACCCCCCGGTGTGCCATTCAAGAGCCCTCTCGGAATGTCCTCCTCACTCATTCGCTGCACGTGTCCAGCCCACCTGAGTCTCCCAATTAAAATCTCCTGTGTTATGGTAGGGTCTCCATACATACCGTACAGCTCCTGATTATACCTGATACGCCATTCTCCGTTATTGCAAATGGGGCCATATATTTTGCGCAGAATCTTCCTCTCAAATCTCCCCAGAGCCCTCATGTCCACTCTACTTAGAGTCCAACATTCTGAGCCATAGGTGAGCACAGGTCGGATGAGTGTTTTATAAAGTAGAGTTTTGGTTTTTCTAGAGAGATGTCGTGATTTCATGTACCTCTGCAGTCCAAAATAGCATCGGTTTGCAGCTATTAATCTTCGATTTATTTCAGTGGAAACATCGTTCTTACTTGTCACCATGGTACCGAGATACACAAATTCAGAAACGGTTTGGAAGGTAAAGTTGTCTATTTGTAGACTTATTGGGTTTTGGCGTCCATTTACGGGCATATATTTTGTTTTGGTCTCACTGACTACTAAGCCTAGGTTTTTTGCTGATGCTGCTAGTGCTCGGAAGGCATTTATAAGTTCATGTTCCGACCTCGCTATGATGTCAATGTCATCTGCATAAGCCAGGAGCTGCACAGATTCACTGAATATATGGCCTGTTGTTTGTATGCCGCTATCCCTAATGGCCTTTTCCAAAGCCATATTAAACAGCGTACACGCCAAAGCATCTCCTTGTCTAAGTCCATTAAATGTTTTAAGAGGTTCAGACAGATCCCCTTGCACTCTGACACGGCACTCAACGTTGGACATTGTAAACCTGACTAGGTTAATGATTTTGACAGGAATATTAAATTCAGCCATAGCTTCATAGAGTTTTGTCCTATTGACCGTGTCGTAGGCAGCCTTAAAGTCTATGAAGAGGTGGTATGTATCAATGTTGAACTCTACAGTCTTTTCCAATATATGTCTAAGTGAAAACATTTGATCTATTGTTGACCTTCCCCTACGAAATCCAGTTTGGTATTTTCCAATTATGCATTCGGAGTATTTCTGCAATCTATTACAAAGAATGTTTGAGAGTATTTTATATGCTATATTTAAAAGGGTGATACCCCTATAATTGGAGCAACTCATGGGGTCTCCTTTTTTGAGCAGGGGACATATTATACCACAATTCCACTCATTTGGTAGTATTTCGTAGCGCCAGATGTCACAGATGATTTTGTGAATATGATTGTGGAGAGCCTCGCCACCATGCTTGAACACCTCAGCGGGTAGATTATCACATCCAGGTGCTTTGTTATTATGGAGATTCTTTATGGCAATTGAAATCTCAGCCAAGGTTGGGGATGGCTCATTATCATCAACATCAGTGGTGTCGTATTCTACTTGTTGGTTCCCGCTTGTTGCTCCATGTTGGTTACCATTCAAAAGGACGTCGAAGTATTCCACCCATCGATCCAGAACCTTTTGCCTGTCGTTTAAAATATTTCCCCGACCATCATAACACATAGTTGTTCTAGGCTTGAACTCTTTCCGTTGGTTGTTGATTTTACGATAGAAAAGTCTGGTGTTATTCTGTGAATGCGACAGTTCTGCCTCCTTTATTTGGTTTTCCAGGTATACACGCTTCTTCTTTCTGTGCAATTTCTTCTCTTTCCTCCTTAACTCTTTATACTCCAGCACAGCTTGTCGTGTATGATGCCGTTGTTGCATCCTGAGATATGCTTCATTTTTTTCATTAGTAGCATGTTGGCATTCAGCATCAAACCATTCTTCTCGTAGTGGTGCTTGCCTATTTCCCAGAACCTCATTAGCAGTGGAGGTGACTACAGATTTAACAGTCTCCCAGTGTGTATTGACATCATCCTGGTCCAGGTTCATATTCATGTCGGCATCGTCCAATCTTGAACCGATCAATGTTTTGAATTGTTCTGCAGTTTCTGGTGCTTTTAAATGGTCTGTATTAATCCGGGTTGAACGTGTACCCCTCCGTTTTTTCGCATTGGAAATCCTACATCGAACCCTTGCTATTACTAAGTAATGGTCAGAGTCAACATTTGCTCCGCGATATGTTCGTGTATCCATTAAGTCGGATCTATGCCTGGCGTCAATTAAGAGGTGATCTATTTGATTGACATTTCTTCCATCCGGGGTTTTCCACGTTCCCTTGTGTATATTCTTTCGTGGGAAGCATGTACTGCCTATTATCATATTGTGAGAGGCTGCAAAATCAACAAGTCTTAAACCATTATCACTCGTCACAGTATGCAGGCTATGTTTTCCGGTTATTGAGGTATGTACCGACTCTTTCCCGATCTTAGCATTAAAGTCCCCAATTACCACCTTAATATCATGTTTTGGACAGTCCTGGTATGTTTTTGCTAGCTTACTGTAGAATTCCTCCTTCTCAATGTCGCTCTTCCCCTCTGTAGGAGCATGAGCATTAATTATACTGTAATTAAAGAACTTTCCAGTTATTCTCAGATGCGATATTCTATGGTCCACAGCATTAAATCCGATAACAAGGTGCTTCACTCTCTCATGACAATATTTATGAATATTATATATCTGTCTAGCAGCTGCATTGAAAAAAAAGACTGAAGTCTAGAAATTTGAGAATCAGGCAGTCTAGAATCGAAAAAAATATAATAATCTAGACGCGATCCAACAATGATTCGAAGGTTATATAGAAGTCAGAAATAATCGTATCGATAGAGAGCTTACTATAAAGAAAGACACGAAAACACTTGATGCTACCTTTTAGAAATTTCCTTACACTCATTGTTGATAACGCATCCCCATCAAGAAAATATCGTGTATGCGGTAAAGCTACCCAGAGATATTTCGTTTTCCTTGGATTGTTTCATTTAATGCAATATGTATCTCTACTTTCCATGGGCAGACATGCTACATTCTGGACTCGTATATTCACAAACTGAATAATAAAGAGAAAATAGACAAAAGCTAGATACGTGTACTTTTAAAAATAATAAAATTAAAGTGTTGTCACCGCAGTGTAACGCCGGCACAAAGGAGATCCGCAGCGTGCAAAGAAAAAGGACCAGAGAGGAAAGGCAGGAAAAGTAATTATGAGGACAATACACGTGGGGAAAATAAAAACAATATCTGAAAAGATGTGGAAGCGGGATAACCTGTGACGCTTTTCAGCGCATAATCGTTTATTTCTGTGCAGGACTCGTCCGCGCGACAGGGTGACACTGTACTATTGAGTATACCGTGCTGCAAAGAGATACAATTGGCCTAGTCCACTTTTGATGAAAACTTATATTTTGATACCGTTTTAAAGGGATGTTTCTACTTTATTATCTATTCTCGTATAAAGTCAGTCATTTATTGGATATGACATTTTAAGCGTTAGAAGAAATCTACGCTTTTGTTCATACATATGCAAATTGCTTATAGTACCTGGCCGGTAAGTATGTTAATACACATCGGGCTTAAGAAAGAGACTGTTGCTTTGTAGAGCGTCGTATCTGTCGCACGATGCGCTAACAGTCCGTGCGACAGAGACGACGCTCTACAAAGCGACAGTCTCTTTCTTAAGCCCGATGTGTATTACTTACCACCGGGTACTGTACAAACAAATTGGAAAAATAGCAAACCTTTTGTCGATTCACAACCGTTTATTTATTACAATTATTTATGCCATCATGAATTAAGATTGTTTTAGTTGTCCTATTAACGAACTGGGATTTTAAGACTATCATCACTCGTACACGAAATGATCTTGTCGAATGAATGTTTTGATATCGATATCTTCTACATATCTGTGGATAAATTGAGGATTAAACTCCTTAATACATTTTGTAGGTGTAACTGAATCACTTCATAGTGAAACATTATGTCTGTTTATGCTGCATTAAGGCTTATGCTGTATTAAGGGTTTTTCTTTATTTCTTATTCTTTGATGTGATTGAGTTAAAACTGTTTAAAATGCAAAATAAAATAAATTCAGAAGAATTTAAAGTTAAAAAGTCAATACAGTGGAACCTCTCATAACGAGCACCTCTCATAACGAGTAATTCGCATAACGAGCTAAACAGACTGTGAAAAAAATGCTCCCTTAACGAGCGACATTTCGCATAACGAGTGACGCAGAAAGGGGAAGTCCCATCTTCACGTCACTCACTTGTGAGCCGGGACTTCCGCGCCAGTGTGTCAGTCTCTGTTTAGCACTCGTTCCGCTAGCATGTTAGTGTCACATGTGATCACACATTTTTCCAAACTTGTGTTCAGACATTATTTGTAATTTTTTTTGTGCAAAGTTTAATAACCCTTGCAAAAATGTCCCTGAAGAAAAAGCCATAAGAGAATAAAAGTAACTGTAGAAATGAAACGTAAAATCATTGAAAAGCGAAAACGAGGTGTGAGCGTGGCTGATCTAGCGCGCACATACAATCGGTTTACATCAACGATTTGCTCTATCCTCAAGAACAAGGACAAAATTAAGAAGATAGATGCTTCAAAGGTAGTGTCAAGGATGTCTACGAAACGGTTACCTATTCTTGATGATGTTGAAAGGTTGCTTCTCATATGGATAAACGAAAAGTAATTGCAAGGCGATACTATTAACGAAAACATCATTTGTGAGAAGGCGAAAGTTATATTCGCCGACCTCGTTAAGAAGACGCCAGGATCATCAACTGCCGAAAAGAAGTACAATTTAAGGGAAGTCATGGATGGTTCGAGAAATTTAAGAGAAGAACTGGCATCCACAGCGTTGTGAGGCACGGTGAAGCAGCAAGCTCTGACACAAAGGCAGCAGAGAACTTCATCAGCGACTATAAGAAGCTCGTAGATTCTGAGGGTTACCGGATTTTACTTCTAGTAAAAAATAATTAATTATTTGTCATAAATTCATAAATAAAAAACTAGTTATTTCGATTTTTTTATTGTTTTTTGCAAATCGAAATCGCATTCCGGGTTGTTACGCTCCTTAGCAATTTATAAGTATGTAATTTTTCAAAATAAAAAACGTTCAAAATAAAAAAAATTGAGTATTTTTTTCGGCATGGAACGCATTATCGTATTTTACATTGATTTATATGGGAAAAATTGTTTCGCATAACGAGTGTTTCACATAACGAGTAAGATTCTGGAACGAATTATTCTCGTTATGAGAGGTTCCACTGTAAAACATTTATTATTTCAGTGAGAGGAAATTGGTAGAGGAAGACTAACGAAACTATTATTGGATCAAATGAAAGATATTTCGAAAGAAGGAAATGTATCAAGTCAAAGAAATCGTAGGGAGTGTCTCCGTCCTCTCTGCGCACTTCGACAGGGAAACGACGTGATGGTATGTATCTATGTATGTATTAAGGTAATTTTAAATATTCGAAAAAGTTTTATTTTACTAGAAATTTTTGGTATGTTAACTACTTTTGGTATGCAAACTACTTCAGCACGTAATTTAAAAAACTGACTTATTCAATGAGGATTACTCAGTGTGGGTTAAAAACCACCGTCCTTTGCATATAACTACAATGAATTAACCGCACTGCCAAGTAACTTCAAGATAATCAATTTAATGTATTATTTTTCATTGATATTAATATTCTATGTTGAAAATACGCTTCAGAAATGCTACTTTGTACCAAGTATATATAAAAAAAAAAGTCAAATAAAAAAGAGTTTAAAAAAATTCTACTTTAATTTTTTTAAAGTAATTTTTCAAATATTTAATACAAATTATTGCGCCTAAAGTATCATTAATTTACGTCAACTGGAAACAAAGACACATGACAATAACAATAAAAGTATTATTAAAATTAGTTCAATAAAATAAAATTGATATTCTCTTTGCAATTAGATTGATTTGGATTGAAATCCGATCTACCCTTCCGTTATAAGCACAGGCTCCCGAAGCATTATCTGTTGCATGACTAGTCCACCTACAGTATTTGCTGGGACGACCAAGGTCTGAGTGAATGTGATGGAATACAAGTAGCCTGAACGAGTGGATTTGTTCTCGCTAAAAAAATAGTTGTAAGAATTGTTATCTAGAAGTAGTATGTAGGCGTTAATTATTTCTAAGAAATCATATATTAAGATTATAAAAAAAATTACATGTAGGAAAATAAGATTAAGTAAGTTTATAAATTATAATATATAAATAAGATTAGTTAAGTAATACATTTGTATATAGGTATAGCCTTGTAGCGTGTGTCCTAGTAGGACGTGCTGATGATGTTGATGTTGACATCACTATATTCGTTTTAGTCGAATTCTGTGTTCCTCTTCGTTCGGGGTCATCAATTTAGCGGGATGCGTAATTTGATACGTCGTGATGATTTTGATTTGTTTGTATTTAAAATAAAATACGTCAATTCAGGAATGCGATAAAAGTGAGAGTGAATAATCGGTAAATAATACACATAAATGAATGGTCAAGCGAATAATAAAAAGTGCTCTTTATTCAACGATAAGTAGGTATATATAGAATTTCAGAACGGGACGCGTGAATGCGTCCGAGGTATATCTCGATCTCACTTCTGCGCGTGTTGAGGTGGTCGCAAGCGCTGCGGATACTACAGTGGGTAGGATATTTATTGTCGAAACGGCGAGACGGCGTGATATGTTCTCTTTCTACCTTGGAATGCGATGTAAATATTATTTGCGTGTAAACAGTGTTGACGTTTCTGGTATGTGACAATTGTAGATATCCAGAGGTTGACTCATCGGTCGTTGACCCTGCATGTTGACAATATTTTAGGTACGTGGGTACCTTACAGCCTTGACAAATAATAAGTATTTGTACCTTTATTACTTTGTTCAATAAATATATTGATTTGGCCATGTTTGATTCCTTCGAACTCATCTCTCCTACGAGTACATTCAAAGCAAAAACATATGCTTTTATTTTTATATTTGACATGGATACACGATAACAAACTGATAATTAATTCGCAGAAAACACAATTTGCGAAAATTGTACAAAAATATTTTATCTGTTTCAACGAAACTAAAACATTATATTGAGTCGATACAAATAACAAAAACAAAATATTACATGTATAGAGAAATTAAAATACAAATGAAAAAGGAAAACATAATAAATATTTTCTACTGCGCGATAAATTAAATTACAATTATAATTATAATCAATAATTGAAACTATTTAAATAATAATTGAAACTATTTAAAATAACAATAGAAAAAAATTAACAGTTCATATACGTACTTATAATCACGAAATTGACAGTTCACATACGTACTTATCATCACGCAATTTTCTTGTCGGGATATGCAGAGTAGAAATCGTCAAACTTTCCTATCTCGACACAAATTCTTCGCCTCTTCTACATTCATACACTTAGCATACAACTCGTGACATTTTACGTTTCGTTTAAAACCCTTTAACGGGCATAAGTAGAAATCGGTCGCATATGCGACCACCCTTATGGTTATACTTATAAGGATTCATTTTCTTAATGAAACGTTTTTAAGTAACACAAATGTCAAATTGGCAAATTTAGTGGACGGGCAGAGGTCTTATTTAAGACGGATCGTCGTGAAGTTAGCTGCATGTTCAGTAGCAACGATCTAAACATCCGGTCAATTTATTGTCAAATATGTAAATAGGTATTATAAGTAAATCACCATTCATTATATCTCATATAAGTACTTTATTTCCTAATACAACCTAAACTTAGATATTATTACCTAAACATTCATTGGTCACTTTTGCGGCCACTGACATGACCCATGAAATGGGCACACGTCTCATATGCGACCGCCTCATTTAAAAAAAATAATTTAAAACACATTTTCGAACAAATAATGTTGATTTGATACACGTCATAATGATTTATTCAACAAAAAACTCAATATCTCAAAAATAAAAACTTGCCCTATAAAAGGTTAAAAATATCGTTCACATGATCCAACATTACTTTCTTTGGCCTTCCTCTACCACGCCTTCCACTGACCTTTATTTTTTTTATATATTTGTTCCGTTAGTCTTTCTTCATTCATTTGTTCTACAAGACCAAACTATCTCATAGTGCTCTTCTTCATCTTACTTAGCACATCAGCCTTAACACTTGCCTTACTGTGCTAAACAATTCCGCCAGCCACTGTGCTGGACGCTCAGCATCCAGGGAAAAATGTATGTTTTAAATTAAAATTATGCAAAATCTGCTAGGTTATTTTTTGTAATTAGCTATAAAATTATTTTATTATGTAAGTCCAGGTCACTCACTATCCATTATAGGGTGGCAAGTGTTAAGTTCACATTCACCCCATATAACTTAACTCCGTATTCTGTCATACATTGTCGCACACATTTTTACAAGATTTCTTCGACTCTTTTAGTCTTTTTCTACGTTCACGTTTCACTGCCATACGTGTTGATCTAAGAATATTTTAATACTGAATAGATTGTCAATTTATATATTGACTGCCCTCAGTTTGTTCAATTTAATTGTGTACGTATCCAATCCAGGCCTGCACGACAGTAGCAAACTTTCTATTTGTTATTATTTCTATCGCAGTAATCGAGCTATGGACTTTTCCTATAGGTATAAGTCATCAATGGCGCGGCAGCACAGTTTCAGAAACCATAAACGAACGAACCTGAACAAAACAGAGCAGTTACGAGTGAATAAAATGTCATTTCTATTGGAATTTTGTTAATTTCTTAGCATTTGTACATAAATTGTTGCAAACAATTGTTACATTTTTGTTTTGGAGTTCCAAAAGCCATTGCTTGTTCAACTGATATTTTTTTTTGTTTTAAAACTTGTACAAAAACTAACAATAATACAAAATGAAAAAAATCACATTGAATTTAACGTTCAATACGTTGTTGTACATAATTGGGTCGTTCAGACGATTGTACGAACTTTTTATATTGTTACCACTAAGTTTCAAAAGTTTCCGACTTCAATAATCGATACCACGACAGCTAAGTCCATAGCATGGTCATGCAATGTTACAATTTTAAAAAAATATACCTCTAACTTTCAGTGGTATGTCAACAAGAGCCAACAGAAGACGTGTTGTTTCGTTATAATATAAAATGTTCAAAAATGTAATATCGTGTGGTTTGAAGGTTCTTTGAAAATAAGATAATAGCCCGAAATTACGTCAGCATCTGTACGTTTAATTCAACACGTCTTTTATTGGCTTAAGTTGTAATCTAGCTCTAGTTTTATCGGCTTATTTAAAATGTCTTTACATCGCCTTATAATGTGGTGGGTGTGGCCAGCGTTATATCTGTGAACACACGCTATAATTTGTTTAAATCGGAAATTGTTGAACCTTGGTGGTATATAAGAAATATAAAAAAAAACTTGGCTAGATTAAAAGAAAAAGTTCAAAAGGAATAGATTTAAAGAAAGGTTAGAAGTCCAAGTGAACCTATAGAGGAGATATTATATCATTTTTGACACTTTATTACATTAGGCTCACTTCCAACTAACTAAACGAGAGTTTTACAGTTTGTTCTAATTACTGGCTGAGAGGTTTCAAAGTTTTAAAACACGTTTTCAAAAAAGAAAAAATAAACATAATTTACATTTATAAGATAAAAAATAGTAAAAATTTTAAAACAAATTAATGCAAATTCACCTTTTGAACGTTACCTCGGGAGCGAAAGTGCAGATGAGTATGGGGGATTAAAGAAAAGAAAAACACTGTCATTGAAGAGAGGAATAAAGTTTTTTTTTTATTTCATACAAGCCAACGAGAATGTGAGTTTTATTGGTTCCAAAATTTTATGACAAAGGACGAATATATTAAAAATAATTGTTTAAAAAATTGTTATGAAAAAATCAAATACTTATTGTAATCACGTCAAGGACTGAAAAATTATCATATACTATATATTATCACGCCATTTCCCTGTTGAAGTAAGTAGAGAGAACATAATTTCCTATCACGATACATCTTTACTTTCTCCGCTTTCTCTACACATATTCTCCTATAGTTCCTTATATTTTTCAAACTTTACCTTTCTTTCTTTCAAAATGTCATTAATTTGATCAAACAATATTTATGTATATCAATCGTTCTCTACCACAACTCCCGCTAATACTTGCATTAGAAATTTGTTGTCAGTATTTCGTCACCAATTCGTTCAATATGTCCAAACCACCGCAACGTGCATTTCAGTTTATCCCCTAGTTTGCACTTCAGTTTCAGGTGACATTTTTATTTTTTATTTATTTATTTTACACATGATAAGAAATATACATCATTTGTGAAAAAAACAAGAGGTAATTTAATTTGGACACACCATTTTAATGGATTTGGGTTTGTTGCCTTTCATTTGTCGGGTCCCCAGTAAACTAGGCTTTTGCCTGTATCCCACTGAGGACATATACTCGTAGCATGAAAAAATAAATTAATACTTATTTCCGATTTTTGAATTTATAAAACCCCGTTGCACATCCCCATCAACCTGACAAACAGTGACATTAATTCTTAATAATTGAATTCCATACTCAGTCATTCAACGACACACTAACTACTCTTGTAAGTGCTCGCATATTCACTGCATTTACTCGACTCATTTAATTCATATACACAATTTTAAAATTAAATTAAATATATTAGAAATTAAAAAAATCTTATTTCTAAAATGAAACAAAGAATCATGTTCTGTTTATACGAACGACAATTTGTGGATAGGAAACGATTTTTTTTAAAACGACCGGATTTTCGTGAAAATAAATCATACTTATTTGGGAAATTAGCTTTTCTCTTCTTAAATTTTAGATCCAGCATAACACCGAGTAAAGTCTCTCGTCTTGTGCTGGGAATAAAATACCGTAAAACGGGTAATATTTTATCTGGGTAAACAAGAGATATTTTGCGAAAATTTTGGAAAAAACTAAGTGTTGTTTGAATCGCAGAAACGAATTAGCCTGAAGAGAAGCAAACTTCCCTCATTGAATGACACATCTTTGGTTCTACTTTAAACGGTTTATTCTTTTGAAAGTTATCAAAAAATATAAGAAAATTGACATTATTTACTTTGTATTTACATTCATTAAATGCAAGACTGTTTCTACTTTACGTACAACAGTGTTGCAGAACAGTTCGTTTGCTTGATAATACGAATGTTTCTACTTTACGTACAACATTGTTGCAGAACAGTTCGTTTGCTTCATAATACAAATGTTTCTACTTTACGTACAACCGTGTTGCAGAACAGTTCGTTTGCTTGATAATCCAAATGTTTCTATTTTAAGTACAACAGTGTTGCAGAACAGTTCGTTTGCTTGATAATACGAATGTTTCTACTTTACGTACAACATTGTTGCAGAACAGTTCGTTTGCTTGATAATACAAATGTTTCTACTTTACGTACAACATTGTTGCAGAACAGTTCGTTTGCTTGATAATACAAATGTTTCTACTTTACGTACAACAGTGTTGCAGAACAGTTCGTTTGCTTGATAATACAAATGTTTCTACTTTACGTACAACAGTGTTGCACAACAGTTCGTTTGCTTGATAATACAAATGTTTCTACTTTACGTACAACAGTGTTGCAGAACAGTTCGTTTGCTTGATAATACAAATGTTTCTACTTCACGTACAACAGTGTTGCACAACAGTTCGTTTGCTTGATAATACGAATGTTTCTACTTTACGTACAACAGTGTTGCAGAACAGTTCGTTTGCTTGATAATACAAATGTTTCTACTTTACGTACAACAGTGTTGCAGAACAATTCGTTTGCTTGATAATACAAATGTTTCTACTTTACGTACAACAGTATTGCAGAATAGTTCAGTGTTGCAGAACAGTACCGTATAATTCTCAATTTTTGGCTAAAAATGGATTTCTATAAATTGAATATTGATAACATCAGAGATTTTGGATGTTAAATATGACGTATTTACATCAGATATTTTGAATGTTAAATATGACGTATTTACATCAGACATTTTGGATGTTAAATATGACGTATTTACAAATGCTATGATTTTTTATGACTTATGGAAATAAAAGAAAGTACGAATAAAGTCTATCGAGTCCAGACTGTCAGGGCTGAAGACGCCCCTGGATCCGAACGAAGTACCACCGTCGAGAAAAATATGTTTTTCTCGCTGTGTAACAAAATATAAAACACGCCGCGCCTTAATTAAATCTCGCGAATAGGGATGACTCTCTGAAGATTTTCAATTACTCAGCCCTAATTGCGCGGGAAACCTTCCAATTTTCATGAAGGCACCATCAGGGTTGACCCTTCTTTCGGCATATTTATTAAACATTAAAATTTCACCACATTTTTTGCGGGGTATAAATAAGGGAGTGTGTCATTTAGCCTTATGAATAAAATTAAGACGTCTTTTTTATTTTCCACGGGGTAATAATGTAAATTTTATAAGCCCTTAAAACGTTAGATAATGACACAACGTAGTCGCGTCGAGTCAGACATTCATGTTCAACTCACTTTAAATAAAAAAATATCACATGAATATATTATTAAAAAAAAAATATCGTTATCATCACGATCATGCAGTGTTTCTCTTGTGTAGGCAGAGATAACAAATCTCGATTTGATTTTTTTTTAATAACTGGATCTTACGTCCGATTTTTTAATTAATTTGTCTACCTTTAATTTGAGTAAGGCTACGGGGCAAATGGGTAGAAGGCATGATAGAGAAATACCATAGAAAGAATGGTTGGATCGAGTGAATAATATTGTCAATTAAAGCATTATCTATATATTGAACAGTTATTTCCCAAAAATCTCTCCGCTCTTGGCCGAAATTGTCCCATGCCTCCCTCATCCCTCGAAGGGATGTTGAAGCGTGTATATCGGTACCAGTTCGAACAGCATTTAGTCTTGTTTGCGCTCCCCTGAAGATGAGGTGAAAGCCTTGAAACCGGTAGGGTTATACCGTCACAAAAAAGTGGAATAAACAGTGTTTGATAAAAATAAATTATAAAGCATTATCAAAAAAAAATCATGAGTAAAGACGAGAATTTCTCCACGGTCCAATAATTCGTCCGTATTACCTCAGGATAAGAGGTAGAAACACGTGTAGCGAGGATAAACCTAATTAGTGGAATAACAAAGTAATTTATTGTTAACTATTCTATGTTCCGAAAAATGTTTCCGGTATCTTTAAATAGGTAAATTTGCTGTCAACCCATGGCTAAATCACACCTAGATTTATTTGGACTTACTTGCATGGCTACAAATTTTTTAGCGTACAAAACAACTTAAGGCTCAATGTATAGGTAAGCAAACTCATTCCAGAAACCATGAGATTTTCAGATGTATAAGAATGAATTTCGTTCAATGTTCCTAAATACAATACTAGATTGAGCTGGCGGAAGCTGCTATCGATTACACACACAGGAATGGACCTAACAGCTGATATACCTATTAGAAAAGTCTGATCCCTCGTAAATAGTACTACTTTGGATATGGATATACTTCGTGTAACATTTTCAAGAACGTGGACATGGCATTTATAGTTAAGAGCAACGAACAATCATAGGACCCGAGAGGAATTTAAAAGCGACCTAAGCAACATACTGGGTGGTTGATATACGTAAAACGATTACTAAAGCCGTGTATCGATTACGCGCGGCAAACCATCGAACATTGGCTCGCGTGGCAGCCGCATTTAATGGATATTGGGTTGCCGCGCGAGCCAAATCGAATGTTTGATTTGGCTCGCGCGGCAACTCAGTATCTATTAAGCGCGGCTGCTGCACGAGCCAATGTTCGATGGTTTGCCGCGCGTAAACGATACACGGCTTAACCCTTATCTTGGCAAATTTCATTTTTTCAAAATTATTACGTTTTTCTTTGGTGATTCCTAGTTATAGTATATGGTGGTAAGTTATGAAGGAAAATTGAGGAAAAAAATCACAACTTTTCCTTATAGGTTTTTTTATATGTAACACCCACGTTACGTTGCCAAAATATCAATTTTTATAAAACACAAAAAGCGCTATAAAATGATTATATAATCTAAAACAAGAACAATATTTACATAGCTGAATTATCAACAACTAAAACGGTTTGAATATTTTTTCT
Organism: Odontocerum albicorne; assembly: GCA_949825065.1. Lineage (NCBI taxonomy): Eukaryota > Metazoa > Arthropoda > Insecta > Trichoptera > Odontoceridae > Odontocerum > Odontocerum albicorne. The sequence goes on from OX463839.1 coordinate 52,253,698, forward strand.
CTACATGTAGTGATTAATAAGATATTTAAAGATTATTTACCCCAATTTTCAAAACGCGCCCACGCTGTCCAGACATGTTGACCCGATGTCGTTTGAAAGCTTATAGTGTTTGTTGTAAATAATTATCACCAGATGATACCACTGCACATAATAGTGTATGTATAATATTTGAATGTGTTGCTATATTTGAAATTACGTTAGAGTTTCTGGATTTAAAAAAAAATCCTAAATTAGTGTAACACCTGTGTTACAATACTATGATAAGGATTAAGGTTGCAGCAATTGGTAATGCAACAGGCGATTTCGGAAAAATATCGGAAAGGTCTATGATCAGTTGAGAATCAATAAAAGGATTAAACATTATGATGGTGATAGTAAAAAATAATAAAAAATAATACAACTGGCAACCCTGTCAGGAATATTCCGCCACCACTTCCGATACCGAGTGTATTGCGGTTTTCAGGATTTAATAAATAAACGCACCTTTGCTGAAAACTGAGAAACGTTGCTGAATAAATGAGTCGATTAATTGCTAACGGTTTTATGAATTATCTTGCCACCACCCTTGGTGGGATCCAGAGTGTGGTGCGGTGATATTTGATTATTAATTTCCAGCCTAAGTACAAATTCAAAGAAACGGAAAATTTTTAATATTATATATAAGATAATTATCAAATTAAAGATAAAATACTTCAAACGTGAATTGTTTCTTTGAAATCCTGAATTGTTTTAATTTCTGTGAAATGGAATAATTAAGGTATAAGATTAAGTTCTACTTAATTGGAATACGAGTAGAATGAGCGATACTTAGACTTAGTTCTTAGAAGGTATAGACTTTTTCTTCTTCGTTGAGTAGATCAATGACCGGTTTATCAAAACTGTCAGACCAGATATTGTTATATCCTTTTATCTATAACAGGGGAATAGCTGTCTTATTTGTCTACTGGAGTACAGCTGTCAGAAAATTTTCCATGTGAGAGATTCTTTTTCCCAACAATATCTTTTAGCCAACATATTTCTAATATCCGGGAGATCGTAACTTTATCTGAAAATTCTATTTGCAATGATTATGAGGTTGACAGCCCGTAGGAGTCAAATAACTATGTCGATGGGACAAAAAATTTGACCATGGAGAAAGTTTAATAAGGTCACTGATGAATTTTCCATTAACTGAAGTTTTAAGAAATAATATAAACATTTTATTTAAAAAAAATTAAATAAACATAAATCAATAAATTTAAATTGCATTAAAGTAAAATAAACATTATAGCATTAAATACGGAAATAAAAAAAAATACAATATTTTTACTATCAATTTCAGAGACAATGGATCGTAACAATATTTTTCAGATAAACATTTCAAGATAATATTTAACAATAAATTATTTGATTATTTCACTCATTACATTAAACCGAGGCTCTCTTCAAGCGGGATCCAACTGATAGGAGCTTTGGGATAGGAGGTAAAAACATGTGTATTGGGTATTATAGTAATTAGAAGAATAGCAAAGTAATTTATTTTAAATAATCTAACATGGCGTTCCATAAAGTTAAATCCGAAACTTTTGATACATTTCTAGATAAGTAAAAAAAAATTGAGAGTTTTATAGAGGTTTATGCAACACTCATCGGCCACTTTGGTGTCATAATACGAGGCGTATCCAGAAAGGAAGTGTACTGAGGCTCTCACGACCGGATGGATTTTATTTTCGACATGTTGGCTACAATTCCGTGTAGCCTGACCCTTCCCCTCCGCAACGAGACCGGTTCGAGGTCAGTACGTTGAGAAGTGTCGACGCGACAACACGTTTCGTGAAAAATGTCAAACCAACCTCCCACCAAGTGCGTAATTTTGTAAAAAGTCAAGAGTTTTTGAGGCGCTGCAAACTCCATGGAGATGAATTTCTCCGCTCCATCGTTACTGGAGATGAAATTTGGGTTGCACACTACACGCCTGAAACCAAAAGGCAGTCTCAACAGTGGCGTCACACCTCTTCACCCTCCGCCAAAAAGTTCAAAACCACAATTTCAGCCAAGAAAATCATGGCATCCGTGTTTTGGGACTGTCAAGGCATAATTTTAATTGAATATATGCCTCAAGGGGAGACCATCAACTCTGCAATATACTGTGAGACTCTAAAAAAATTGCGGAGGGCGATTCAGAACAAGAGGAGAGGCATGCTGACAAAGGGAGTCTGCCTGCTGCACGACAATGCCAGACCACACACAGCCAACGCCACGAATGAACTGCTCGCCTCGTTTAAATGGGATGTCCTGAACCATCCCGCGCATTCTCCTGACCTAGTACCTTCAGATTACTATCTCTTTACCTCCCTAAAGCTGCACATGGGTGGAAAAAGGTTTTCAACCGGCGAGGAGGTAAAGGAGGAGCCGGAGAAGTGGACGGAGGGGTTGGCGGGAAATTACTTCGAGGAAGGCATCAAAAAGTTGATACCCCGCTTCACCACCTGCATTGAGAGGAATGTCGAAAAATAGCTTACATAGGTACTACGGTAACCACGTAATTTTTTTGTTTAAATAAAAAAAATTGTAACCTACAAAAATTCAGTACATTTACTTTCTGGATATGCCTCGTATAATAATCGGCCACTTTGGTGTCATAATATAATAATTGATTTACATCATTCGCGACCTAGTTGGTAAGGTTCATCGGTTGGTAAGATGATTTTCTACTTGGGGGTTTCGGGTTCGATTCCCGATGGTACCCAAAAAAAAAGAATGAAAAATGCTTCATATCTCAGTAAAATAGTTCGTCTGATAACATTCTCTAACGTGTTCGAGTGTTAATTGTCTTACTTCAGATGGCGAACTGTGAGTTACTTGCCTAGTGGGTTCATAACCCAAAGGCTCGGTTCCTGGGGCTGAAGACAATTATCTACCGGTCACGCTATTCAAAACGTCTGCAAATACTTATTCTCTTTTTCAAAAAAATATTCAGAAACTAAACAGTAATTTATGAATAGAAACAAATAAAAATATCATGTCGACTAAACACTTAAAATAAATTGATAACTTCAAAATATCTAATCACACACTTAAGTGTTTGAGGCTGTTGTACACATTAACGTGAAAAATGTGGTAGTAGGATGGTAATATAAGTTTTGTTTTAAGTTTTTTACATCACAAGTTCAAAAAACCTAATCGAAATTGATTGAATGTGGTAGTAGTACGCTGTCATACAATTTTTTTAAAGTTACAATTAAAAATTCAACTTTTTCACTTCACTGATGGTCGTTTTAAAAAGGGAGGAAAATAATGCCCAAGTACTGAGAACTCCACTAAAATACACGATGAGACGCCTGTGTAAAAAGTAAGCGATCCACTAGGATTTGAACCTGTATATCTACGTTGGCGGGACGGGATGTCTTACCAACTGGTCCACGGAGGTTGCCTGTTTGGGGTATTTGGTTTATTATTTATTGTCGCCAATTTGAACTATTATTCTTCATCGTAAAAACAGATATTTGATTCATAAAGTTTTAAGAACTATGATTCAGGCGACCTCTGTGGCCTAGTGATAAGACGAATAACTTAATTATTGGGTGTAACCGGTTCGATTCCCGTTGGAACTAAGATTTTTTAAAAGGGATTTCAGTTTAATTTTTATTTAAGACCTCTTTATAAAACATATTTCTGCTTGGTGGAAGTGATTGTTACATAGCAATAAACCTGCCAGGTTGTATTATATATTATGCAACGAAAGTTTAATACAATACAATATGAGAGTTAAGTTACCTATGATTTATCATCATTATTTTCTAAAACAGTTATCGATTAATTTAGCACATGAAAACATTATTTCGAAAGAAAATTTTCTTAAATATGAACTTAAATTAAATACCTGAGATCGTGTAACATTTTGACTTGGGGCACGTTTTTACGCCAACTTTAAAGGCTTAATCTCATTGAAACTTGAACCATAATGTAAACGTGGCTTTAAAGGTGCTGAAACTACTTGCGGTTTGATTTAGGGTTGCCATTCTTTTGACGGAGCTTTGGCAAACTCTCGCCAGTGTAATAAAAACTGGAAGAATTATACCCGCGCAACGCGGCTGCATAAATGGCAATTAAAATCGTAAATTTTACTTGAAAACTTGGCGACTGGTGCCGGAGCTTTTAATTTAAAATGGAATTTACGTTGAGGCTTTTCATAATTTCACTTCTTCGCCCGGCAAGCTGACGGGCGGAAGTAGGTGGCGCTCCTTCAGGTTTGAAGAGATATCGCCTCAAAAGCCTAATTTAGAAGTTAGAGGCGGAGTTTCTCGCGCGACCTAGTCAAGTTTATCTTGTAGGAAAAGTAGATAAAACTAACAATTTACTGCACGTTGAAAATATCACATATTTATGTTCATGCAAGTAATTTTAAAGGGGTTGAGTTTCACATATCTAATAAATTAATATTTAAATAAAAACCTGTAATTAGAAAAGGGATTTAATAGTCTCTCTTGTAACAGTTCAAAGATATATATCTATGGAACTGTATTGTATTACGCTTTTGTTGTATACAGTTAAACATGGTGGGTATATGTATATGTGACTGTGTCTTACAACCAATTAGATATGTGTAAAAGAGGTCTGAAATAAAAATTATACACTTTTTTTGGGTATCAACGGGATTCGAACCCATAATAATAACATTAAAATATATATAGGTGGCAGTGCAATAAAGTCACGGATCTCGTCCGAGATAAATATTTTAAATATGTATAAATAAGTTCGCATCGATGCAGTAAATTTCTGTAGTCTGGTGGTTGATCGCCCTCAATTGGGAGTACCGTATTCGATTTTCAATAGTTACCAAATATGTACATATTGGAATAACTTAGTCTGATTTTTCTGGTTGATTGCAAATATTCTAAATAGGGAAAAACAAAATGAAATGTTTTGATAGTTCTATGGTTTATCATTTATTGATTTATGCTGTGACAGTGTTTCGATATATCTAACTGTGGGTCAAGTTAAGCTCCGTGGATATATATACGAGTATATATTGTACAAAAAATATAACATAATATATTTTACAGTTAGATAAGAAAGTTATATTAAACAGTTATGTTTTAATTCTTAAATAACTATTTAGGTTAAAATATTCAATATTGAATGCGAAAGGATTGTATGAATTGAATATCGACTCCATCTACTCGTATCTGCAAATATTAATCTTTTTCTAGTTTTCTTATGATCAATTTCAAGTGCAAACATCTCCAAATGGCGATAAGTCTGCAAGTTTTTTTTAAGCTTCTTCTTTCGTATGGTCCCCTTTAACATATCCGAATCGGTGATCCTGACATGTTGAAGAACGTTCTCGGGACATGTTGAAGAGCGTGATCCGGAAATGTTGAAGAGCGTGATCGGGACATGTTGAAGAGCGTGATCGGGACTACTCTTTTCGGTTCCAGTTATCGAATAAAGCAACGATTGTAAATTAAAAAAAAAAACAATATTAAGACATAATATATGTAAAAAGCATGGGAAGATTCTTTCAAATATTCAGAGGAAAATTTTTATTACATACCCAAACAAAACAAAAGTCATCGCTCAAGGACTTGATCGCTTTTTTGACATGTTGTGTTATTTTACAATGGACACAGGATCTAAATCAAACATACCTGAAACAAAATAAAATGAATATATTAGTTAAAATCACTCTTTAAAAAGAAATTCGCTACGCGAAATTAAAGTAAAAAAGTGACAAGGAAAAGGAATGAGGTAGTTATAAATGGAATAGTCAGCATACCAATGGGTTTTGATTAAAAAAAAAGCAAACCCGATTTATGGTTCAATTTCTTATTACAAAATATAATTCTATAAACGTAGAAAGAGGTCGAACACAAGTATTTTCTTTTCTTTTAGGAAATAACATTGTATCTTTTCATCCAGAAATTGGCACGAATCTGCGTAACTTTTGTTAGGTTGATTAGAAGAGATTTCTGTACGGCAATAAATTCGATATTTGTATAGTTTACAGCAAAACGTCTATGTAAATTAATCAAAAGATTAATTTATCCCTTTAAAAGGATTTGTTCGCTGATATATGATATTTGAAAGATGCTACAGTATAATATAATTGGTCTTAAAATGGATGCTGCCAAAACAAAAATAATGAGCAACATGACAAACAATCTCCCCGTCTTGGTAGATGGAAGAAGTATAGAGAGAGAGTTACATGTTATGTGTACCTATTATTGGACACACTGTAAAGCTGGGAAAGGAGAATCGAGAGGACGAGATAGAGCGTAGACGTGGTCTTGCCTGGGCGGCGTTTGGTAAACACTCTTACATCCTGAAATCTAAAAAATACCCCAATCAATTGAAAAAGAGTCTTTGATTCATGCATCTTACCGATCCTCATATATGGAATCGAAACCTCTCTCCTAACAAAGCGAACAACGCAAAAACTACTAGTGACACAGAGAGCCATGGAGAGGAGGATGCCGGGAGTTTCACTGCGAGATAGAAATACCAACAAATGGATAAGAGAGAGAACCAAAGTCACGGACGTAGTTGAGAGAGCAGCTGCCTTAAAGTAGAGCTGGGCAGGACATATTGCCAGATGCTCTGACTCTCGATGGACGAAAAAAGTCCTGGAATGGCAGCCTAGAACGGGCAAGAGAGGTGTGGGGAGACCACAGGCTAGATGGTCGGACGATATAAAACGGGCCGCAGGGGTGAAGTGAATGCAGTGTGCCCGAGATAGGGATTTGTAGAAGACCGAAGGGAGGCCTACATCTAGGGATGGACCCAGAACGGCTGAAGAAGAAGGAGAACAGTACAATAGAAGCTTATTTGGAGTTATTTCAGACACGGTGATATACTTCTTTCACCTAATCACTCCCTTTAATGGACATCTCGTTTTTGCTCCAGTCAGAATCGATCTATAAAGGCTAACGCTCTCCCGGAGGACTTCTTTTCCTTTGCCTTATCCCATCTATTTGGGTTCGGCTGCACATACCTTTTCCCTTCATCTCCCCCGGTCTCGCCAATCACTCGGGGCTAGTCCGAGTCTCGTCATGTCTTCTTCCACTTTCTTATAAAGGCTCTTTTTGGGTCTTCTTCTGCGTGTATTTGGGATTTCCCAATTTGTGGCTGTCTTTAGCGTCGACTCCTCATCCCGCCATTGCAGGTGTCCATACTGTAGTTGTGCTTCCTGGGATTTATCTACTATTGGTGCCATCTGAATTGTACCATGAATTCGTTCATTTCGGATGTTATACCATTCACTGACGCTCACCGTAACATATGCATCTCCGCGACATGAAGAAAGTTTTCCTCTTTTTTTTAGAGGCCAATACTCGGCTCCACGTAGCATAACATACCTTATCCTGCTCTTAATCTTTAACATATTGGTTGCCTTCTGTCACACATAACCCCCGTCGTTTCTTTCCATTTGTTCCAGCAAACGTTCTGAAGCACCTCCCCATCTGCTGTAATGATAGATGCTCTCCTGTAGGACTATGGGTTCTAAGTATTTTAAGACCCTTCGACATAAAACAGGTAGACGCATTTCTGAGTTTTTAAACGGTGGTTTAGATGCTTTTGTTGGCCATGTATCAAGTCGGCAAAAAAATGACATTCAATGTGAGATTTGAGGGTTTTATCAAATTTCAAAAAACAAATTTCTTCATGAATTATTTATGCGACACATAAAAATATATCGCTTATAATAAATAATTTACATATCTATTCCAAAAAAATATTTGGAACTCCTGATGTTCCCAGTTTCTTTTAGTTATCAAGATTGTTCTTTTCACAAGGTTGTATTGTATTACACTTCCGTTGTATATAGTATAACCTGACAGGCTTAATGCCATGTGGTAGTTGTACATTCTGACGGCATTCCTTTGCGTGCTTTACAGTCCCAACTCTCCTTTATACCTTCGCGAAAAAATCCAGTTACTTTCAGAAGAATTTCTGAAGTTTCTTTCGGACGTTATTTTCGATCAGGCGATGTGACACTCCTTTGCATACCAACACATCACATCACATTTTACATATATTTATTTGCGGTTCATTCGGCATGCCTGTAGAACAAACTTCCAAGATTTATCAGATATGCAACCTCTTTATTTACGTTTTAGAGAAAATCGAGAAAATATTACACTATACAGAATATCCTTTCATTCTAATATTCCTTTGATTCCCTTCCTTACCCTTAAACGAATTTATTTTCTCTAGTTCTACCATTATTGATAGACTAGTTTTTTTTTAAAATTTAAACATATTTTTTTGCAAAATCTGTCAGGGATTTAAACAGTTAAATGTATTCAAAATGAGCTGCTTAGTTGGAGAAAATTCATGTAGTATGTTTAGTCATGTACGAGTACACAAAATAATGAAAATAAATAAATACAAAAATACAGTCAACGATGCCACGCAGATCGGTTGTCATCAAGTTTTAAAAGACAATTTTCTCCGTAAATCGTTCATATGCCAAATATTTTTTGCTTTCAGGTCTTAAAATGATATCAAGTATGATATTTGGAGTATTCATTTCACAGTCCATACTTATTTCACTTATCGATTCCGAAAATATTTTTTTGAAACTCCTGAAGTCATACAGTTATTTTAGTTACTGAGATTGTTCTATTCACACGGTTCATTTTGTGAATGAAAAATGGGATCCCAAAAAATCTAATTTCACACTTGTGTTGAGTCAAATGGGCGGGGAACGTTGAAAACAAGGAATATGGAGTGAGGAGGTTACTGTCTGTGTGGACCAGACCCTCGTTCAGAAATACAGGGTGACTGGTGTGTGATAGGAGTTCAGTTTCATTTACTCCGTAATTATTGTTAATTGATTTTTTTATGGTACAATATCTGCTCAGCGGACGTATGCGACATGTAAGCTTTTATAAAACTCGTAAAAGTCTTGCTTATGCTCCCCTAAAGATGAGGTGAAAGCCTTGACACCGGTAGGGTTATACCGTTACAAAAAGTAGAATAAACAGTGTTTGATAAAACAAATTACAATGTCTTAAAACCTCCACAACGTTAATGTCTTAAAAATAAACAATATATTTTATAAAACTATTGACAACCTGAGTAGTCTTATTGATGAGACGTTTGACGTCCACCCGAGGGTTTCGCATTCGAGTGCTGATAGTACTCGAAAAAAAAAATCGTCGTATGGTTAAAAAGTACGTCTGATAACAATGCAAACACACTTTAGACGTGTACAAGTGTTGTTGTCTATTCACGTGCAGTAGTATTGCTAACATGTGTGATTACGATCAATGAGTTCCATGCTGACTTCAGAGGTTCTAAGTCCAAATAAAAAGTACACTTTATAAAGCGTCGTTTAGAGAGCAAACTCTCCAAAGGAATGATTAATGGTACCGAAGGAAATATTATCTCCCGGACACGCACTTAAATGTGTTTAAATTCATAATTTATATAAATTGATAAGTTACATGCGAATGGACAAAAAAAAAATTGTATTATGTACAGTTGACCTAATGAGTGACGATTTGCATAACCCTTCATAGATTCTATGACAGTAAATATCAAACAGAAATGGAGACAGGATACAGCCCTATTTTAACTCTTGTTTTTGTTTCAGTATCTTGAATTGTTTAATTTTTATGTTTGCTAGTGCAAGTTGGCGATATTTGATTATCTAATCCAATATATTTTAATGCCTCCAATAGTTAGTTGTTATTATAGAAAATCTCCTCAGCTTAAAGAATAGCACAGACGATTCACCACTATGTTCTCATATGTGTGGTGGGTGATATTCAATAAATGCCACACCTGATGACTTGTTCACTGTGCCATATTTGATATTCAATAAATGCCACACCTGATGACTTGTTCACTGTGCCATGTTTGATATTCAATAAATGCCACACCTGATGACTTGTTCACTGTGCCCTGTGAATAAGACCTGATGAAAAGAATCTCCCATACCATCACAGTTGCATCTATCTGAACTGATACGATATGGATGTTGTCGATATGATTCAAATATAAATGTTATTGAATTGATTATACTCGTATGTTAAAGTTTCTCGTATTTCACTTGTGTTTGTATTTAATCTCGACACAACTTCCATTATTTTTTTTCGCGTTAAGTATCAGTCACCCTGTAGAAGAGATCATTTTTTTCAATTTGGACAAAAGGTGGCTTCAGTGGTGCCATGAGTTTCCGGATGGTATTCTGTGATAGAGAAGAGTCGTAGAACAGGAATTTTTGCCAAAATGGAAAATTTAATAAAATGGCGAGATGAAAAGAAGACGTACTTGAGGATTTTAAAACAATGGTAAAAATGAGTGTGAGAAAAACTAACGGTGTCAATATTTTTTAAGTGTTTTAAATACGACATTTCCTGTTATTTAGTTGTAATTATATTCTAACAAGCTACTAATTCACTTTGACATATATCAACAACTGTAAGTGACCCACTGAAAAGCCACACCAGACTTAAGATTACAATATTTTTACATATAATTGTAACAAGCTACGAATTAAATTTGACCCTTACGTTGCTGATATACGTCAAAGTAAGTACGAGGGTTGCTTTTTAAGTTTTGAGATATGGCAACACCAGTGTAGATACGTCAAATCTGACAACAGCATCGTAAAGTTTGACGTTTTTAATGGTAAACGTGTTTAGAAAGTTTTGTCATACGAGTGCTGTTTACAGTGACTTGAAAAATTAATCTCGGCCAAAAATGAAATTAAATCGTGAACATTTTTGTGCGATGATTTTTTATGATTTTCGACGTGGACTAACTCAACAACAGTGTGCCGATCAACTCGCTTCGACTTTTGGTGATGAAGCAACATCCCGGGTCACTGTGTTTTGCTGGTTTTCCGAATTCAATTGTGGTCGTAGTTCGCTCCAGGACAAATTTCGTGAAGGTCGTCTAAAATCGGTTGTTGTGCCAGAAAACATCGATGATGTGCGTGAACTGATATTGCAAGATCGTCATGTGACTTATCGTGAGATTGAGGCATGTTTGGGCATTAGTTCCACTCGCATATATTCAATATTGCATGACCATTTGGCCGTCAAAAAGATTTGTTCGCGTTGGATACCGCATAATTTGACAATCGCTCAAAAAAAGGCTCGTGTTGATTGTTCCAAAGAAATGTTGGAACGTTGATCGACGAGTTATGGATATATGCATATGAGCCAGAAACTAAACAGCAGTCGACTGTATGGGTCTTTCAAGACGAGCCAAATCCAACAAAAGTTGTTCGCACACGAAGCACTTCGAAGCAAATGGTGGCTTGTTTCTTCGGTATAAATGGTCATGTCGCAACAGTGCCTTTAGTGGAACGTCGTACGGTCAATTCTGAATGGTACATCACCATTTGTTTACCAGAACACAGTGTTCGGAGAAATGAGGAAAACTAACCGCCGAAGACGGATCATTCTCCACCATGACAATGCGAGCTCTCACACATCGGCTCAAACAAGTGACTTTTTGAGCACTCAAAACATCGAATTGATGGGTCATCCGCCGTACAGCCTTGATTTGGCAGGCAATGACTTATTTTTATTCCCGAACATCAAAAATAAATTGCGAGGTCAACGTTTTTCGACGCCTGAAAAAGCGGTTAATGCGTTCAAAACGCATGTTTTGAAGTTACCTCATTCGGAGTGGAAAAAGTGCTTCGAAAATTGTTTCAAACGCATGCATTAGTGTATTGATCTTCATGGAGAGTATTTTGAAAAACAATAAAGTCAATAAAATGGAATGATTGATACTCAAACAAATAAGTATTTTATAGTTTTTGTAATTTGTTTTATCAAACACTATTAATTACACATTATGTAACGGTATAACCCTGCCGGTTTCAAGATTTTCACCTCATCATCAGGATACCACAAACAAGATTAAATTCTGTTCGAACTGGTACCGACATACACACTTGGTAAATTACCCATGTCACTCAACCCTCATTCAAAATCTGGTCCATTTGGTCCAGTCACGTTTTCCTCAATCTACCACTTTCAAGCATACCTTGACTGTTTACTCGCTTAGTCACTTTTTCATCATTCATTTTCCTCACATGTTCAAACCATCTTAAATCTCCTTTTTTGATCTTACTTAAAACATCCATTAAATACCTTAAAAAACTTGCAATAATCAGATATAGAATACTATTGACAAAAAATAAACCAAAAACTTACAATAATCAGATATAGAATACTATTGACAAGAAATAAAGCAATAACTAGCTTCATAGTAAATTTGTAAAATGTTAGCTGAAATTGGCATTTACACATTTTCTAAAAGGCTCGTATCAATAAACGAAAACATAAAAAATGAAGAGAAACTGTCCTAGATTTACAGATTTACATGCGAGATATTCCCAAAAATAAAACATAACATCATTCCAGCTTAGGGCGTAAAAATCAAAGCTGTCATATCTTCACTTCCAGAAATATTTCCACAAAAACGTATTGCGGAAAACTAAAAATCTTCCGCTACATTTGTTATTGAGAATGGCTGAAAATATTTCTGTTTCGGGGTTGCCATACGTCATAAATTTTCCCTTTTTATTCCTTTGCACCACATCCGTGGCGGAGAAATGCGGAAAATTAATTATACATGCTGGCAACTTCCTATTTTTCAAAACGAACCAAAGTTATCTCTCGTATGTTTTGTAATTTGAAAATGTAATATTTGTATGAAAAAATAAATACAAAAGGGAAATGTTCTAATGAATCTGACAACGCGTCCATGTCATATGATTTCGTTTTTTTTTTCTTTCGATATTTCACACCCTTTTATGTTTTTACATATTGTATTAAAACTTAATACATTTACATGCATACATACCAACACGCCATATCTCTGTCAGGGTAGGTAAGAGGCAGAGCGCCAGACTTTCCTATCTCAATACACACATTCTCAGCCTTCCTCACATCCAAACACCATATCATGCAACATCTACGATTTCTCTGATTTTCTACGTTTCCTTCTTACAAAATAAAATTCCCTTTATTCAACCATACTTTTCTTGGTCTTTCTTTCACACGCCTTCTACGCACTATATAATTGTTAATTTAGTCTTTCATCTTTCATTCATTCTACATATCCAAACCCCTTCAGCGTGCTCTTTTCATCTTATTCAACGCATTAGCCTTAAGTTAACATTCATACCTAATTACTTAATTCCGCGTTCGTTTAAACTAGATAAATGGATGAATAACGGATGCGTTATAGGAGAGAAGTTAAACTTTTAAGTTTTTTTTCTCCATCTAATAAAAATATTGTTTCAAATCGATCCAATAAGGTGAGATATTATGATATAACTTTTGCCGTAGCTAGTCCTGTGGCGTTAAATTGTCTATATCTTAGTATTGTGATGGCATGTGCAGCTTAAGGAAGCACTTAAAGACAAGATCTTTTTGGGAGATGTAATGTTATACTAATATTTAACAATATACTACATTACAATCATATACTGGAAGGTCTACAAATATTTCTTTGTAGTTCATTTTCCCATGGTAAGTTTACTGCAGTTTTATAACTAAATATGTTTTTCTGAACGTATGCAGATGCGAGAATACTAAATCTATAGGCTGCATCCATTACCTTCCTATCTGTACACTCTACTTATGTATATTTAAAGAATTAATCTGTCAATAATAGTGGGTTTAAATCCCGAAATGGCAATTTATATAGCGCTAAACGGCGCTATATAAATTGCCATTTTATCATTATTCTATTATTAAATGGAAATCTATTATTAAATGAAAATGGAAATCTCAACCGATGATATTACGCCAGATAGTTCACTTGAATCGATCGACAAAATTGAATACCAGCATAAAATCTTTATATGTTGTTTAGAGTTAAGGCATTAACGTTGTGGAGGTTTAAAGACATTGTAATTTATTTTTATCAAACACTTTATTCCACTTTTTTGTGACGGTATAACCCTACCCGTTTCAAGGCTTTCATATCATCTTCAGGGGAGCGCAAACAAGACTATAATAAGAAATAAAATCTTTATAAGTAAAAGTTATGTTCTTATTGACTTAGCTCCTGTATAATCCATGGTTTTAATGAACGATCTCAAAAACATTGTAACAATTGATAGAACGCTTTGCGAGTGTTACATTGATAATATGAGAGTATGGATGGATCATGGTTGTTTTGCACTAAGTATACTACCGGATATGATCTAAATCGACATCAGTACACCCATATAACCAAGCCGTGTCCGTTGCGAGGTAGGCAGGGAACATATATCCAGACTTTTCCATCCAACCACACAACTTTCGCTTCCGCTTTTTAGTTGACCTTTGAAGTAATGCGCTGTATTTGACTTCGAGACAACGTGCAGCGCAGCATACCTGACGAGGCTCTGAGATGAGAGAAACTTAAAGACAAAAAGAAACCGATCGGCTTGAAGAATAATTATTCGGGAGGCTGAAGTTTTACATATAGTTGTACACCCATTTGAGGTGGGTAGGTTTGAAGCTTTTGAAAAACATCCGATGGTCCAAGTTTAACGTTAGTTGATTCCAGAGCAGGTATGTCCAAACTATGCCCCGCGGGCTAAATCCAGTCCTATGTATGCGTTTATTCAGCCTGCGGAAGTTTTGATTAAAACATAATTATTTATGGTAATGTTTCATGCATTCATTACACCAAATATCGTAGTATGACGCGAGTGCAACTAACATTGCAAATATGTAGACGTAGTAAAATTTGTTCAATTTTCTATTAATCTCACGTGCAATACACCTTAACTCGATAAATCGTAATTGTTAGATTGGATACTCTGATTTCGTGCCGTCTAACGATAGTTTGCCAAGTTTTCTGCGAAATGAGTGACAAATTGGTGAGTTATTTGAACTTTAGGCTTCAAACCGCTTTGTAAGTATATTTGATGCTTTGCTAGTTATTATCCTTCTTCCATCGTCGCTTCTATTCTCTTCACACTTAGGTGTATCGTCGCCCAAGGAGCCTTTTTGGGCAGTTGTTTCTTTGGCACTTAGTGAATTCGCACTTACAATAAATAAAAGAAGATTTTGATCATCTAGTGTTGATCGCGCAGGATGGGGACTTATTTTGTCCCATATAACAGCGTGGGTATCTGTGGGATCGAACTGAGCTGTTATTTGGGGTTGCTTTTGACAGCATAATTTAGAAGGCAATAATTTATTTCGAAGAATTTCAAATAAATTCTACAAGTAACTAAGTAGCTTATATTTCAAATAAATGTCTTAATTAAATGAAAGTTAAAAAAAATACAAGTCCGGATAATCTTCATCCCGTAAAAGAAGTATTGTTTATTTGTCAATTTTGACGTATTTTATTTTTTTGTTGAATTTAATAAAAAATGCAGAAATAAGTGGATTGATACCAGGATCGCAGAAACCATGAGAAGGTTTTTAGTTCCGTTTCGAGAATGGTCGGCGTCACTCCTTATGAGGCAAAGAGGAATATTTACTTTTTATTGGCTGCAGTCATGGCTGTCGCCACCAGGAATTAATGGCCAACCGGAATCAACACAGACTCCGGCTGCAGAGACCAGAGAGGAGTAATAAATGTCGATCTCGATGATTTGCGACCAGTTGACAGGAACGTAGATCTCTTTTAAAATACGATTTGTGTTTGCACTTTTGATATACATTTGGTACCAAATCCAGTGTGTTTCGTTAAATTTCTGAAAAAAAAAAATAGAAATAATTGATAAAGCTATATTTTTTACAAATTCATTAAAAAATATGCTTGAACATTCAATTCATCCCGGCAATAACAACTTTTTCACTTTAATTTCGCAAGTAGTCACATTCAAATGAAAATCCATACAATGTTCATATTGGTTGCCTAATCCATGGAGTCTCGTTATGCATGTTGCGCATAAGAGTTGCATTTAAGAAATAAAAAAAAACATACCGTTGTTGAGGTGATATTTTATTACAAATTAGCGGAATACGATAAATCTATTTATACTTAAGACATTGTAGCACGGTTCCTGTGACAGTTCACAAATTTGCCCCAATACAACCTTGTAACGACGTTCAGTAATTTAATTATTTTATGAACTTTAATATAAAACTCAATTCTAAAAAATAGCAAGTTATTTAGGTAAATACGAGTACATTACATAAAACTAACACTAATGACAAATTAATACATCTTGTTACAAATTAGCAAAAATGTGGCAGTTTGTTAAAATCAAATAATATTTGGTGACGTTTGTCAAAAGTCACTACGTTAGTCTGCATTGGCTAGGGATAGGGTATTCGATAATTGGATTTTCGATTTTTTTATACCTAAAATTAAAAGTTCGTAATTAGTATTAATTCATAGTGGATCTCGGCCTATTTAAAGATAGATACAAATCATACAATACATTAGAAAGTCAGTATAATGATAATTAGGAATTAAAACGTCAGTTTAGAGAAAAACAATTTTTCGATTTATAAAAAAAACTATTCGATTTGTAAAAAAAAAACGATTTTACCCCACCCCTTTGAGACATGACGTTTCAAACGTCACAAGAACCATCCTACATTTCCCCAAGTATAGTATTATTTTTTTAATAATAAAATCATTCAAACAAATAAAAACACGAAGAAGGTAAAAAAATAAAATAAAATATAAATCAACCTTCACGTCGCTTACTGTAATTATTATCTACCGTTCAAGTTGATATAAATTGCGTTTGATATTTTCTTTGGTAATTTGGTAATTTGATATTTTTCTTTGGTAAACAATTTTCGATTCGATCAACATCAATTTTCGATTTCATAAATTATTTAACACATACAAAACCACGGTGGGTACGTCACTGTCATTTATCATTCATACATACACATTAAACATAAGAAAATATTGTGGTCGTCAATCCATAACATTATAATTCATAAAATGTCTAATAATATCCAGCACTCCACTGTGCGTAATTATTTTTTGAAGAATTTTAAATATGGTTTAACCATATTGAGAAAATGTGTTGCGAAAAACTTACGAAACAAATATGTATTTCTAAAATGAATGGAGATCAAAGAGGTAGACTGTGTAAAGAGTGGAAGAAGACAGTTGAAAAAGTTTTTTGAAGTAAATGAAATGTAAAATTAACAGGAGAGCATTGCAACGAGATGATGCGAGAACTGTGTATTTGGATAGAAAGAAGTAAATATAAATATGTTGTTTATAGTTAAGGCATTAACGTTGAGGAGGTTTAAAGACATTGTAATTTAT
The DNA here is from genome assembly GCA_949825065.1 of Odontocerum albicorne. Lineage (NCBI taxonomy): Eukaryota > Metazoa > Arthropoda > Insecta > Trichoptera > Odontoceridae > Odontocerum > Odontocerum albicorne. Next base: position 52,270,897 of record OX463839.1, read on the forward strand.
TTTTATCAAACATTGTTTATTCCACTTTTTTGTAACGGTATAACCCTACCCGTTTCAAGGCTTCCACCTCATCTTCAGGGGAGCACAAACAAGACTAAATTATGTTTGGTCTCCTACAAGAAATGTTACCTAGCATGACAGTATTTTCGAGCGTGTATAATCATTTGATTGATTGACATCGGATTGATTTCAAACTTTGTCTCTTTGTGTTAAAGTCGCTTAACATGATGTTGCAATTTTATCTTTCGAATTTGTGTCTGAGGAATGTTCCTTCGGAGAGAATAAGAACATTGAAATCGATTTCTTTTTTATCTAATAAATTGGTTGTTCCAAATCAATCCTAAAGAGCGGGGTATTATGATCGAGCTTTTGCCATTACTAATCCAGAGGTCTGGAATGGCCTGCCGCCTAGTGTCCAAGATATGGGTGGCAGGTGCAGCTTTAGAAATCACTTAAACGCAATTCTTTTTGGGTGGTCTTATCAAAATTTATAAGTGGGTTCGAATCCTGAGTTAGAGCGCCCTTGAGAAAAGTTTGCAATCTAAACGGTGCTATATAAATTGTTACTTTATAATTATTATTATTATGTATCTTCAGCACCACGTCGATAACAAATAAGTATAAGTGTATGAAATCGATTTACGAATAAGACCAACTCAACACACGCCTTGCCTAGTCAAGTGATTTTCTATGTACAAATAATGAAGTTTTTTGCATTATTATTATTTTCAACTAAATCTACGTAATTTGTATATATGGTATATTGTACGAGGCGAATCCAGAAACTAAGTGTACTGAGGCTCACACGATCGGATGGATTTTATTTTCGACTTGTTGGGTACACTTCCGTGTAGCCTGACCCTTCCCCTCCGCAATGAGACCGGTTCGAGGTCAGTACGTTGAGAAGTGTCGACGCGACAACACGTTTCGTGAAAAATGTAAATCCAATCTCCCGCCAAGTGCGAAATACGCGGCGTCATCCGTTATCTCGTTTGGAAGGGAAAACCTCCGGTTGAGGTTTATAATGAGGTGAAAACTGCATATGGTGATAAAGCTATGAATCGTACAAGTGTGTACAAGTGGTGTCGCGAGTTTAAAAACGGTCGTACGTCTGTGCATGATGATCAGAGGAGCGCAAGACCTTCAATTGTGACTGACGAAATTGTGGAAAAAATCGAAAATGCGCTCCGTGACGATCGCAGATTGAATATATGCCTCAAGGGGAGACCATAAACTCTGCAAGATACTGTGAGACCCTAAAAAAAATGCGGAGGGCGATTCAGAACAAGAGGAGAGGCATGCTGACAAAAGGAGTCTGCCTGCTGCATGACAATGCCAGACCACACACGGCCAACGCCACGAAGGAACTGCTCGCCTCGTTTAAATGGGATGTCCTGAACCATCCAGCGCACTCCCCTGACCTAGCACCTTCAGATTACTATCTCTTTACCTCCCTGAGGCTGCACATGGGTGGAAAAAGGTTTTTAATCGAGGAGGAGGTAAAGGAGGAGGTGGAGAAGTGGACGGAGGGGTTGGCGGGAAACTATTTCGAGGAAGGCATCAAAAAGTTGATACCCCGTTTCACCACCTGCATTGAGAGGAATGGCAACTATGTCGAAAAATAGCTTACATATGTACTACGGTAACAACGTAATTTTTTTGTTTAAATAAAAAAATTGTTACCTACAAAAATTCAGTACACTTACTTTCTGGACTTACCAAGTACTATATTTTGAACTGTAAAAAATGAAAATAAAAAAAAACTCAAATTGAGAATACCGTTAAAATTTGTGTTTTTTTTTTGTTGTAGCAAAAGCATTTACAAGAGATCCAAAAAAAAAGCGGTCGAAAAAATATTTTTTATTTGATAAACGCTAGAATTTCAGTATGATTGATGAGTCCCGCCTTGTGTCGCTTGTCTCACATGAAGGATGGCTTTTCGGTCATCTCCAACACACAAGTACTTTCCAGAGAACCGGCTCCTCTCAGCAGAATATAATACAATACGCACTTAACAAGCACAAAAAATGACGATTATTATTTTGAGATAGTATTTTATCTAAATTTTTTGAAAAGCAAGGAGTGACTGACTGAAAAGAAAGCGTTGGAAGTGCTTTTTAATCAGTATTTTTTTATAATTTATATTTCAAACTTAACACAATAATAAAAAAATTACAGCACGTTAAAAAATTCTGCTATTTAGGTAGTATTTTTTCATACGATGAAAGAGTTACAAGGAATATCGAATGGCGTGTAACTATAGGATACAGAGTCAAATGGGACACTAAAATAAGTATACTCGAACTGGACAGTTTCAAAATCTGCTAAGATGATATGGACTATTTATATCAGTATTTTAGCACTATATTTGATGTGTGTGAGAGAAACGTGGACGTGGAAAAAGACATGTGTGCACTTCAAAGATTATTATACCTGGGGTGGCAATGTATGAGAGCATAAGGGATGAAGTGATCAGGGATCCAACAGTACTTTCATTGGTCTTGTCTTCCTCACGAAAAACATCAGTGTTTAATATTTTTAATGAATAATATTCAGAACTTATGTAGTTAAATCACGTTTCATTGATACTTTTCTAATTGCGTAAACGATGGCCAATGTATTTCATCTGAAAGGAACCATTTTTTCAAGATTAGGAAAACTAATGATCATTTTAGGGGTAGTAAAAACCAAATATTACTGGAATTGATTTCGAAAAAAGATACGATATGAATAAAAATAGGAAATAATGTTTAACGGGAGAATGGGAAAATATGTAACATTCCCAAGTCTGATATTTGCTGATGAGTGGAAAACGTAGAAGAACGAAGAGTTATCGACAGAGAAAAGCTGGCAAAGAGAAAAAGTTATCCATCCACATGATAAAAATACCACGGGGAAAATATCATATTTCAAATATTAGAAAAATAAGAGTTCCTGGTGTGGGAGGGCATTATGATGAGGAATTGACAGGATTAGAAGAGAGAAAGTCATAATTTATTCCTGAAAAGAAATCCAAAGCTTCGCCTTTTTTCAGGGACTACTTGAAATTCGCGTGTCGAATTCTCTTCGCTTCTTTCAGAATCAAAAGTGTTAAAGCTTTTTTTAATCATTAAATTGTGGACTCAAAAAAACGGATTTACATTTTTTTGAGTTTATGTTGAGTAAGTAGTTTAAAAACTTTTTCACGAATATAAGAGATACATTTTCAGTTAAATAAAAGCATTGATATTTAGAATATAGAAAAAAAAGTTTTATTATAATATATGGGGGTTTAAAGACATTGTTATTTGTTTAATCAAACACTAATTATTCCACTTTATAAAACAGTATAACCCTACCGGTTTCAACGTTTTCAATTCATCATCAGGGGAGCACAAAAAGGATTTAATTATGTTCAAACAGACGCTTTCAACGGTAAAATTCGATAAGTTCGACATATACGCTTTTAACGGTAAATAAATACATACATTCCCAAGATATCACTGCTGCCTGCTGAAGTTGTATCCTGCCTCCCTCCACCCACAATCCCCAACCCGAATGTTTACCATTAGAAGAGTGTATGTCGATATCAGTTCGAGCATAATTCAATCTTGTTTTTGCTTTCTTGAACTTTTTCACGAATATAAGAGAAACATTTTCAGTTACATAAAAGCATTAATATTTAGAATATAGATTTTTTTTATTATATTATATGGGGGTTTAAAGACATTGTAATTTGTTTAATCAAACACTATTTATTCCACTTTATAAAACATATAACCCTACCAGTTTCAAGGTATCCAATTCATCATCAAGGGAGCACAAACAGGATTGAATTATGTTCGAACAGACGCTTTTAACGGCAAAATTCGATAGTTCGACATATACGCTTTTAACGGTAAAAATGGTAAATAAATACATACATTCCCAAGATATCACTGCTGTTTGCTGAAGTTGTATCCTGCCTCCCTCCAACCACAATCCCCAACCCGAATTTTTACCATTAGAAGCGTGTATGTCGGTTTGAGCATAATTCAATCTTGTTTGTGCTTTTCTGATGATGAGGCAAAAACTTTGAAACCGGTAGGGTTACACCGTTATATAAAGTGTAATCAACAGTATTTGACTAAACACATTACAATGTTTTGTTATGTTACCTCCGTGGACGACTTCTGAGGTCTAGTTGGTACGATGATTATATTCCAAACAAGGAGTTATGGGTTCGATTCTCGTTGCTACTCAATTTTATTAAAAAAAGTTACAGTTTGGTTTTCACTTAAGGCCTTTTTGACATATTTTGGTTGGCAGACTGAAGGGACTGCCACATGGCAATAAATCAGGTAACTAACTGTATACGTTCTTAAAAAAACATGATTTTTCGTCAAATTATCAATTCACCAAATTGATGCAAAATCCTTGTAATATAGCATTGAATTTTCTTCTTTTTCTTTCACCCTTGTCCATCAGGTCGAGTGTAATGTGATGTGGTCAGTTGCTTCCATATAATAAGCAATCCCTTGTGGTCGAGATTGATCGTGAGGCATTCTGTGGAAGGAATTTGGCTGTACGTGTCTTAGTTTATCGTACGCAAGCTGTTGCACTTCAGCAAGTACAGTCATGACAGATAAAACCAAAAGTTTTGATGGAATGGAGAACGTAGTTTCAAGACGATAAGCAGGATAAATAGTTGTACATGCTTTCCCCAGTCAATCCGTTTACATGATCACTCCATTTTCCTGGTATACTTCCAATAAATGTGCCCAAAAAACCAAAGAATGCACTAAAAACATATTGAGGCCAGTCATACCATCATATATTGTTACTGAAGTATAGTGACGTTTGTTCTTCTGGGGGTCTACGGGGTTCACAGCATCCGGCGCCAGCACTATCTCACACGTACCAATTCTAGCATGTTCTTTTTTGTTAATATATGATATAACATACATACATACCATCACATAATTTCCTATTCGTGTTTTTTTTTATAATCTTTCATTGATGTGAGGTCGTGAGTGTGGGTCTCTTCTTGTTGTTTTAATTTTGGTTGTTTTTGTGTGTTTTTCTTTCTTTTTTTTCTTCTTTTTTTTTGTTTTGAATTTGTTTTGATTTTTATTCTTATGATTGTGTGTGGTATATTGTGGGATGAATATTTTTGGTCTTTCTGGAGTGATGATGTGTGAGGAGTTTGAGTTTCGCAAGATGTTTCCAGTTGTAGTTGAGTGTCACTGTTTGTCAGGTTGATGAGAGCGTGCAACGGGGTTTTTTTGTGTTATCAAAAATCGGAAAGAAGTATCGATTTATTTTTTCATGCTAAATATCCTCAGTGAGATACAGGCTAAAGCCTAGTTTACTGGGGATACGACAAATGAAAGGCAACAAACCCAGATCCATTAAAATTATATGTCCAAATCAAATTACCTGATGTTTTTTCTCAAATTGTGTATATTTCTTGTCATGTGTAATAATAATAATAATAATAATTGAGCGGTTTTTATAGTGCGCAATTTTTGTATTGCTTAATGGCGCTATAGGAATTTACTATAGATAAGTCGAATATAAGCTAATAAAATAAAATACAAAACGGTCTAAGCATAAAACCAGTCTGGAAATGAATCCGCTAACAATATAACCTAGGGGACCCGTTCGCTAAGCGTGAATCCTAATCGTTAGACCACATCAGCCGACATATTCTTATGCCGTTTATTGCTAAGCGTGAATCCTAATCGTTAGACCACATCACCCGACATATTCTTATGCCGTTTATTGCTAAGCGTGAATCCTAATCGTTAGACCACATCACCCGACATATTCTTATGCCATTTATTGCTAAGCGTGAATCCTAATCGTTAGACCACATCACCCGACATATTCTTATGCCATTTATTGCTAAGCGTGAATCCTAATCGTTAGACCACATCACCCGACATATTCTTATGCCATTTATTGCTAAGCGTGAATCCTAATCGTTAGACCACATCAGCCGACATATTCTTTTGCCATTTATTGCTAAGCGTGAATCCTAATCGTTAGACCACATCAGCCGACATATTCTTATGCCATTTATTGTTGTAAAAATGGAAGAGTTGTAAAAAAAATATCAAGTAATACATTGATCGATGAAACATATTTCATGCTTAAACATTTCGCTTGAAGTTTATTTGAAATTACAGCTGGTGGGCGGCATTATTAAATTTATCTTTAACGTGGAAAACCGACATTTTGTTATTTGTACAAAGTATTAAGTTTGCTATAAAGCTTTTATGATTACAAATTTATTGATTTTAAATTCTGTAAAGTGTAAATAAGAAAGGACATTATTAAAGTGCTTTTGTAAAAAGAGAAGTAGCAGGCAATATAGTGAATGGTGGATTAAAATAATGTGTTTACCGGCTAGATCATTTCAAGAGAAACAAAGCTGCACGTAATGGAAATTAGCTCACAACATTACGATATGTATAATAAGTAAAACTTAGAGCGTGTACAGATGAGGCGTTTTACGCGCGATTCGAAACGCGCTACTCGAATCGCGCGTTTTTTTGTTGCGTCCAGATGAGGCGTTGTTTTTGAAGTACTATTTTTTCTTGATTTAAAATATTTCCTTGTTAACGCTTTTTAAAATGTGTTAAAACAGTTTAAAAATAATCCTCTCTGACCGTGCCCTATCATTAAAAGTTTTTTTTTATGAATACGTTTTTTATAATGCCTTAATTATGGACATTATTTAATTCCTTAATGAAAAGAAGACAGGTGCCGATCCTTGAAATTTATGCTATTCTGAAGGTTATTATGAACTTCCAAAACACATTTACATACCATACATACGAAGGCGCGTTCTGCGCGCAAGTTGAGGTTCCGGCGTATTGCACGCGATTCACACGCGAGCAGCAAAACGCGCGACTGCACGTGGACGGCATGTACGAGTATGTGCGCCTAGTATCTCGCAATCGTGCGATTCGAAACGCGCTACTCGAATCGCGCGTAAAACGCCTCATCTGGATACACTCTTAAACGTGGCGAAAAAGTGACGAAAGTAGAATAAATGTGGAAGAAATAAGAGCGTTGCGTAGAATGTGTGGAAAAATAGTTTATATTAGAATAAAAAAAACAATAGATATATGAAAGAAATAAGACTTTTAATAAGATGCAGTACTTATTAAGAAAGGAAAATTGAGAAAGTTTGGCCACGTAAAAGGAATAAATTATGAAAAATACATATAAATAATCTTAACAAGATGTATAGAAGATACGAGAAGTTTGAGAACTATATAAATGTGATACTAGCAAATTAATCTAGATCTAAGAAAGAAGGAAGCGTGTTAACACTTAATAATAGAGTATTCATGACGACGTGCACGGACGTGGTAGAAGCTAAATATATGTGCCAGGATATAATGAAGTAGAGATCTGTTCTCTCTCTGCCTGCCGTAACAGGGACATTATATTAGGAATGCCATAACATAAAGTAAATACCATAACAATCAAAAATTATATTGCAATATTATGTATACATAATCGAAATCTGCTAGGAAAAACTCGAACCGGAGAGTATAAAACTATTCGTTTTAATCACTAACTTTGATGTATGGGAGTGAAACGGGGATGTCGAAAAAACCCGAAAAGGGCTAAATGAATGGTGTAGAAATGTGTGCACTGAGAACAAGAAACGGGGTGGAAGAATATGGTAGAATACGGAATGAAATAATTAAGAATGAATGTGAACTTAAGACTGATGTATTAAGTAAGATTAAGAAGAGCATTCTGAGATGGATTGGGTATGTAGAACGAATGAATGAAGAAAGAGTAATAAAATAAATAAAGAGTGCAAATGTGAATGGAGGACGTGGTCGAGTAAGACCAAGGAAAGTATGGTTGGAATAAGGAAACGTAAACATTTGTATGAGAAGGTGTATGAATGTAGAAGAGCTAAAAGCTATGTGTCGCGATAGCAAAGTCTGGCGCTCTCGTTAGTTGGGCAAGTAAAACGAATGAATAAAGAAAGCAACATAACTATATAGTCAAATGTGAGTGGAAGGCATTGCAAAGCAGACCAAGAAAAGTATGGTTGGATCAGGTGAATGATATTTCGAAAGAAGGAAACGTAAAAAGTCTGAGACATCGTAGAAGTTATGTGAGAACGGACGTCGCCCGAACAACGGAACATCGTTGGACGTATGAAGTAAAAATGGTACCCAATAGAAAGAAAAAAGTCTGTAAGAAGACCAAAGACACACTGGGTGGACGAGATACGTAAGCAGGCAACGATTACGTGGCAGCAATGCATCAGTGAACGGATTTCTTGGAAACAACTTGAAGAAGCTTATATCCTACACTGGATGAATGTAGGCTGATGATGAAGTGAGAAGGTCCTCTCTTCTTACCCTGACAGGGAAATGACGTGATGGTATGTATGCAGGTTTATATATAGTGCGTTGATATTAGTTAATGTTTCATTTGATGAAACTTGTTTCATATTGGTGAGACATGGATGAGTTGATGGTATATCCTTCACTGGATGAATGTAGGCTGATGATTATGTGAGAAGGTCCTCTGTTCTTACCCCGACACGGAAATGACGTGATGGTATGCATGTATATTTATATACATTGCGCAGATAGTAGTTAATGTTTCATTTGCTGAAACTTGTTTCAAATTGTTGAGACATGGATGAGTTGATGAGATGCAGTGAGCTATAATTACATCCTTACTGTCAGTTTCCTGTATAAAATGGATATCCTGGATTACTATGGACATGTATTGTTGTTTCTTATTCACAATGCCGTCATCGTCCTGAACAGATCAGAATGGTTGGTAACAAGTGCTCTATTATATTTTCAATAAAGGATCGTCTTGCCTTAAAGGAAGAAATATCTACATAAGAAAATGTTCCATTAATATGCCCACTACAAGACAAACAGGAAGTATTTTTATAGAAAACGTTTCTGTCTGTGGCAGTTCAGAAGAGTTCCTCAACTCTTTGGATACTTATTCATTCATGAATTTTCTGTTAAAAGGTATTTCCTCCATTTCAGTGATTGTTTCGAAGTTCCGTTCGGTAATATATTATTCAAAAAGAATAGAAAGAAACGCCGATTCCAAGTTAAATAATATCTTTCATTGTTTGTACTTAACTGTGTATATATATTTGTTTCGACTTAACTGTTATATATAAATTTGTGAGAAAAAATACACATATATTCCTGAATTTAATAATTAGTATTCGCTTTTTGTTACATTTTTATAACAAATGTATTTAAATACTAGAAATATTTCATTGTATATTGACGGTATACTATATGTGTTAAAAATAACATATTTGACCCACAAATTGTATTTATCAGGTCGAAATAACAAATATAAAGTATGCCTCGAACTTTTCTTTTATTTAATTTTTTTCTTATATACTCGTAAACTATAATCGGCGGGTCGATTTCCATACAGTTATCTTTTCCAGTCATCCGGACAACAGATATTTAATATACATGTTTGATACATTAATTTTTGTCTCAGCATCCAACCAGACTGTTAAAATTCATTTTTTTTGTTTTGTTCCACCCGTCGTCTAAAACTCTTAAAGAAGGATTATATTTGACTTGATATATCCTAATCAAGTTTTTCACAATATCGTTAATAGCCTCGATATGTTGATTTAAATCGATTTCCACGCTCCAGCTAGAATCACGCGGAACCTTTTATAATTCAAATCAATCAAAAGCAATTTTCTTACGACAGTTGCACGTTGTAATTCATCAATCGTGAGAATGCAACATTTGGGTAACTTCATATCTAGATTAGTGGATATTTTTAATGTTGGTGAGTTCAAGAGAATTCTTTCCGGCAATTCTTCAGTTAAATGCCTTGATTGGTACTATACCCGGCGGCGGTAACTGGTACTATACCCGGCGGTAAGTAATACACATCGGGCTTAAGAAAGAGACTGTCGGCCATAATCGGCTAACTTCGGCGTTGTACAGTGTCGTCTTGCGACGGAACACGTGTATGAATGTCAGAGACGACGCTCTACAAAGCCAAATTCTCTTTTTTAACCCCGATGCGTATTACTTACCACCTTCTTCTCCCTGGCTCCATCCCAACTCATTGCCTGCGAAGACTGTTGGGATCAGCTCTCTTCGTCCTCAGGTTGTATGCTCTTCTGTCCCGGACTACGTCCCCCAGGCCGTGCCTCTGCATCAGGTTATCTTTTTGCACCACCCATGAATCATTTGGTCTTCCTCTGGTTGTTATTTGAGGAAGATCCATGGAGATTGCCTGGTTCACAATGTGATCGGGTGCTCTGCGTCCAACGTGCCCATACCATCTCAATCGCCAATGTGTATTACTAACCACCGGGTACTGTAATTTTATTTTCATTTTACATAAAATATTTAATTTGTGTATTTATGATGTATTCTAGTAGCCATTGAGAGTGTGTTTTTTTTCGTTTCTGCTAAAGTCTTTCTATCGTTGACTGAATTTAAATAATTATATTTGATTCGTTTTCTTTCCAATGTTATGATATATACTGGTATTTTACGCATCACAATTTGAAAGACAAATTAATTCTAAAAAATGATGATTTTTATGATAACTTATATTTTGTTTTATGGTCACTTAAGGGTGGTGTCAACGAGGAAACGTTCTGCCATGATAAATAAATATACCCAAAATCTGAATGAATAGCCCCCCCCTGTAATCAAGTGTTGTTTATCTTTTTAATGAATAAAATATAATGCTGTGTAAGACGAACACAAAACAATATTTTGACGTTACTGGTATTGAAATATCAAGCAGATTATCGACTCCTCGCTAAGCTAGCGACAGGAAGATACGACCCGCCCTCCGATAAGGGATATCATGATTTGTTGTATTATTGATGAAATATTCAGTGGCTTAACATTTAATTTATTTAATACTTCATTGCAAACACAATCTGGCGGGCTTATTACAAGTTGGCAATCTCTTCCAATCAATAAGACAAAAGTAAATAAAGCAAGTTACACAGTGATAATTCATATCTATGAAATTTATGGATATATACATATTAAAGTAAAAGTGAGATATCATCAATTAAAAGGAAGACGAAAGAAAAATCAGGAATGAAACACGTTATACATATTACTGACTTGAAATGAAGAGTTTTTTCAGTCGTTTCTTAAAGTATTGTAAGGACGGAGCGAGTCTTAAATTGGTTTGTAACTGGTTCGAGAGTTGTCACTAAATGGACAATAAAGGACGACGTACACAAATAAGTGTGGTGAACTGGCACGGCCAATTAACAATCTCTGTTTGAACATAGCGCAAGTTTATGATTGGAAAGACGCTGAAAACTTTCGGCGAGATAAGAGAGGGCGGCGGGACAATTAATGATGGTATACAATATGACATGTTTACATAATACAGTCTACCCATTAGAAGAGTGGTGAGAACTGGGAAGGCCAATAAACTATTTCTGTTTGAGCGTAGCGCGTCTATTTTGTTTTTTTATAAAATGGATAAATGAGCAACGATTTATAATGAAGTTAAAAAAAAATTAAGAAAACTGAGAACATTCTTAAAGTGAAACTAACAGAACAGTTAGCGAAGAAATCTTTCTACAGATAGACAGAGCATGACATTTGTATTTCTAAATAATCGACTGCCAATGAGCTACTATATATTACATATCTACCGTAAAAGTTCAGTTCGGTTCTATTTTTATGTACGCTATTGTTGAGGACAAAATATGTCCCCATCTAACGCGGTCTACATAAGAAAATCGTTTTGTATTGAATAAGTAACTGACCTTTTGGGACTCTTCCAGTGGTGTTAAACCATAGGGTAAAAAAATGACTGCAAAAATATGATAAAGATCTAGTCTAAAGAAAAATCTAGATCAGAAGTTCTTAACCTTTTCGAAGTCACGGAGCACTTTTGATTGATAAGAAAAAATTGCGGAACACCAAAAGGTTATAAAACTAACAATAAAAATGCATGAACATTACTTTTATTTATAAATAAAAATTACAGATTACAAAAAAATGGGAATGTAGAAGATTGCGCCGCGTCTCGGCTGCGTTGCCAACAGCAATTTGCATTCAATAGCAATTCTCCAAACTTCAATCAAATGTTTAATATTTGACGAAGCACTTGTAATATCCTCGCGGAGCACCGGTTAAGAACCACTGGTCTAGAGATACGTAGAAGTGTCTTTGTAGAGGTACTGAATAATGAAAAAGAGGCGTTGGTCGCAGCGAAGTACTACGATAGATGGTAGACAAGTGCAGATTAAGTGAAGAAGTTGTTTTTGCCGGGATAATTTATTAAATTATATACAAGTATGATTGCTTTGTTGCGTTGCTCATCTTATAATAGTTTTTTTTCCTACTGTATAATAGTGGTTACATATAAATGTTAAATTTCATTTGTTACTGTTCTGTGATATTTTATATTTGACGACCTCCGTAGCCTAGTTGCAATATTCTTGATATCAGCCCGAGGGTTTCGGGTTCGATTCCCGATGCCAAAAAATAAGGGGTGCCAGTCTGGTAAAAGAGTTCGACTAGTAACTATGTTATGCTATATGTTACCTAGACGAGCCAAGCGGCAGTGTTGCCGACACGTTCAATAACAAATTGCGAGTTCCTTGCCCACTCCAGAATTTCCAAACCCGAAGACTCGATTACTAGAACCGAGGACAATATTATTTCCTGACCACGCTGTCCGAAACACTAATTCGTGTTTCAGTCATATTGAAGGTAATCAACCATACGGAAAAAAAATCTTTTGTATCAAATATGTTCATTGACAGTTGAAATAAAATGTATTTAAAATTTAAAAAAAAAACCACCGTATGTATCATATGTCTTCCGGAGAGTTGTACCATGTGGTTTGACTTGTAATGCCAACGTTTCAAAAACGCTACGGTTTTCATTTTCAGAGCTTGTTCTTATTGAACTTCGCCATAAGTTGGCTACGAATAAGCTGTAAAGATAAAAAAACTGCAACGTTTTCGAAACGTCGACACCATAAGCCAAACAACGCGGTACAACACTCCGAAACACTTTATCATACAGCTGACACGAAGAACAACAAACGCCTCAAAACATATTTAAAAAAAACAATCCTGTTATTTTTTCAAAAGGGACCCCATTATAAGGTCAGGATATATAAGACATGCGTCCGCCCCATCATGACATATGGGTTAGAAGCGAGAGCCGATACGAACAGGACAAAAAACCTTCTCAGAGTGTCAGAAATGAGAACCCTACGCTCCATAGCAGGCAGAACTCTTAGAGATCGGATCATAAATGAGACGATAAGGTCTGTCTGTGGTGTTGAAGACATAGTGAGGCAGGAAAGAAACAGAAGGCGCTTCTGGAGGGATCATGTGGACCGCATGGAGGACATAAGACTGGCAATAATCGCTAAGACTGAAAACTCCAACAGCAGGAGACTACCAGGAAGGCCGCCGAAAAGGTGGAAGGACAGCTGGACGTCATCATCCCAGGACAGCCCACCATCACAAACAGGTCATACGACTTAAACCAAGAGGAGGAAGAAGAAGAAGGACCCCATTGAAATGACAAAAAAAAAAGTTTTAAAATGAATGCCTCATACATATATCGGTTACGCCACAGTAGAAACAGGCAGTTAATTATCCTGATTGGTTAATCGAGTGAACAGGTACATAGTTGTGTTGTGATTGACTATCTGGCGGATGTGACCAAGTCCGTGTGCAGATAGGTAGTGTGGGTGTAGCGCCAAACTGAGGAACTATTTAATTAACCAGCTTCTGATGGTGTCCGGGCTCACAAATCTTAACCGGGTTATCCTACTATGCTAGGTATACAATTATTACAAGGTAGGTACGAGAAAGTACTCGTATATCCATTCCTCTCTTTAAACGATTTGATTTCTTGGCATAATTATTTACACCGTACTTTTTCTGTTTCACTAAATGAAAGCGCATTCAAACTGTAAACATGTTTATCACTAAATGAAAACATGTTTCACTAAATGAAAGCGCATTCAAACTGTAAACATGTTTATCACTAAATGAAAACATGTTTCACTAAATGAAAGCGCATTCAAACTGTAAACATGTTTATCACTAAATGACAACATATTTCACTAAATGAAAGCGCATTCAAACTGTAAACATGTTGAAAGCGCATTCAAACTGTAAGCATGTTTATCGTTCACTTTTCTTTTAATTTTGTGAAAATCGAAGCGTTTTTAACCCTTCCTTCCCTGTGATGTGTAACTAGTACACATTGCTTCTAAAAACTTTAATATCTCTATAAATATAATAAATACTGGGTTCAGATTTTAGCTATTCCTCTGTAATGCATTTACGCATTGAATGAAAAAAATAATATTAATAATAATAATTAGCACTTATCGGCCACATCAGATATTTTGTGAAAATCGGGAATAAATTCACCAATATAATCAAACGTGTGCCAGTGTGTGACGTAGGTATATTCATTCTAAAAAACCGCTATGGGTGAGGAAGCGACGCTATTCACGTCTCACTCTCACTCTACTCTATCTTAAATAGAATCTCAGTTCGCTCGCTTCTCTCGCTATAGTAGCTCGCGGACTTTCGTTTGAGGTGGTCACTTCACCCGTTTTGTGAACGTCGGCCGATGTTTTTTTTTTCATGTTTTCAGCAATTAAATTTCAATTATTATCACTTGTGACTTGAAATTTAATTAATATTCTTATTTTTTCGATTTTCAATCGCTCATTTTTACATATGTATTGATGTGTATTGAATACACAGCTACGGAATGCGCCGATTTTTTAGCACAGGAAGGGAAAGGTTAAAAAAATGCTAGAAAAGACAGGAAAATTTCATTGTTCGGAGTTCCAAACTCTCAAAATAACAGATGCAGATGTTTGAAACCTTCAAAACAACTGAATATAATTATTTTTCTACTAATACGCCAATTTAACAAGGCCAATGGTGTTCAATCTGTATGTGATAGAGAAAAACGGATATCATAGTCAGAATACCTGAATTACTATAAAACACAAAAAAGTTCGCAAATCCTATAATCGATGTCAGCCATTTTTTAATATTTTTTTTTTATTTCACCTAGCGAGTTTATTGCCATGTGGTAATCTCTTCCAATCAACCAGAACCACCATTTGTATTCGTAACAATTTTTTTTCTGCTTCCTTATAATAAATATTGAAAAGGATAATTTATATAGAGAACAGACTCTCCTTATGGGTATTTTTTGAGGTATTTTATTAAAAATAAAAATTTAGTTGAACGATATAATTTTTTTTAATCGAAAACGTGTTAACTGAGGTTTTGCATAGATATTAAATGTAGAATAGTGGGATGAGTTGAAGATTGGCGGCGAACCAAATAGATAGTTAACGAATGTAACTATAATATCTACCTTAAGGAGGAAGGAATCACAATGTGTCGTGAACATTACCTCCACATGTATATGTATCCGTATGAACATTAGAGGCGACCTAATAAAGCTAATACTTGTAAATACCATTACACATCACCGTTATCATCAGCCGTAGTCCATCCCCTTGCAGCATCCCATTTCCACATGGTCATAGCTGTCTTTTGCCAATGTTGAAGTGCGATTTATTGGTGTTTTGCTCGATCGGTAATGACATTGTGTCTCCACCTTGTTAAATTATTATTCTATAACGAGTAACGAAGATAAATAAAGACAAAACAAAGCTGCTGACTGTAGGCCGAGCGCAGCACCAGATGAGAATAGTGATGTCGGGTAAACCACTAAAGAACACCAAGGAGTTTGTCTACCTCGGGAGCAAAATAACATGGGACGGTCGGTCCAAGAGCGAGGTCGACAGCCGTATACATCAGGCTAGACTTGCATTTAATAAAAGATCTAAAATAATAGAATCAAATAATATAGACCTTAAACTGAGAATACTCCTCATCAAGACCTATGTATGGAGTATCTTGATGTACGGCTGCGAGACATGGTGCCTATCCGAAAGAGATAGACGAAGACTAGAGGCTTTTGAGATGTGGTCCTATAGAAGACTATTAGGAATTTCCTGGAGAGACCGCATCACAAATGAAGAGGTTCTCCAACGAATCGAAGGAGGAAGGCACCTGCTCAGGATCCTGTCCGAAAGGCGTGCAAGATGGATCGGTCATATAATACGACAAGAGGGCCTCTTGCATGCCATAATGGAGGGCATGACCGAGGGGACAAACTCTAAGGGACGCCCACGCCGAGAGTACCTGGAGGACCTGTTGGTTTACGTGCGCTGCTCAACATACACAGACTTAAAAAGAGCCGCACAGGACAGGGGGGAATGGAGGAGAAGAGTTCAAATTGCTGCAAACCAGTCTTAGGACTGCAACCACGGAAGGAACGAGTAACTCTAGTCATGGGTGAAAACTTTCTGTGTCTTCTGGTTATATTAAAAACGCTTCTCGCTATATTCCTGCAGTACATCTGTTTCCCCTTGAGCAGTCTCATCTAAACGTTCCTAAATAAATTATGCTTTTATTTTTATTATTTGTACATATTCAGCTACATTTTTACTAGTCCAACTGCATGTTTTGTAACACACGTGTCTTTCATACATTCTCGTGATGTCTACACGCTCTAACGTGTTCAGGCCAAACTAGTTCAGCTTCAAAAGTGTCCGGCCTGGACAAGTTAGAGCGTGTATGTATGGATATATATTCTGTGATTTTTACAGTCAATGATTAGCTTAATAACAATTTCCTACATTATTGACTGACCTCGCAACATTATTTGACTGACATAACATAGATATACTGAAAAAAATCACAGAATATTTATCCATACATACACGCTCTAATTTGTTCAGGCCGGACTAGTTGAGCTTTAAAAGTGTCAGGCAGGACTAGTTAAGCTTCAAAAGTGTCCGGCTTGAACAAGTTAGAGAGTATATGTATGGATAGATATTCTGTGATTTTTACAGTCAATGATTAGCTTAATAACAATTTCCTACATTATTGACTGACCTCGCAACATTATTTGACTGACATAACATAGATATACTGAAAAAAATCACAGAATATTTATCCATACATACACGCTCTAATTTGTTCAGGCCGGACTAGTTAAGCTTTAAAAGTGTCAGGCAGGACTAGTTAAGCTTCAAAAGTGTCCGGCTTGAACAAGTTAGAGAGTATATTTATGGATAGATATTCTGTGATTTTTACAGTCAATGATTAGCTTAATAACAATTTCCTATATTATTGACTGACCTCGCAACATTATTTGACTGACATAACATAGATATACTGAAAAAAATCACAGAATATTTATCCATACATACACGCTCTAATTTGTTCAGGCCGGACTAGTTAAGCTTTAAAAGTGTCAGGCCGGACTAGTTAAGCTTCAAAAGCGTCCGGCCTGAACAAGTTAGAGCGTGTATGTATGGATAGATATTCTTTAATTTTTACACTTAATGATCCGAATTTTTTTTACAGTCAACTCAGTTTCGACAATAATTATCACAATAAATTATGTAATACATTGGCTTCTAAGTGACTTGATTAATACCATTTATGTCATTTCCGTGTCCGAACCATAAATTACAAATTGTTCCACGTGTTTCCATTGGGAGGTAACAGTTCATCTTATCTCTTGCATCAATACCAGTAGTCGCACCATGCGCTAACAGTCCGTGCGATAGAGACGACGCTCTACAAAGTGACAGTATCTTTCTTAAGCCCGATGTGTATTACTTATCGCCGGGTACTGTACGTATTATTTAGTTTTATCCATGAACAGGCCTTTCAACAACTTTCTGGTTTAGTTGGAAGATATTGCTACATGGCAATACATCCGTCAATTTATACTAATTACAGCGAAATACAAAACAATATCAAGAGTGCAGAAAATGAACCTAAACGAAAAAACAATAATTTGTCTCATTTTTTTAACGAACAGACCTTTCAATATTTTTCTGGATGTTTGGATGAAATTGGCACATGGCAATAAACTTGTCATGTTGTAATTTATACAACGAAAATGTACAAACATAGCAGATATGCAGAATCAGAAAATATTTTTAATTGTCATGTTTTGTTTTTCTCTTTACGAACATATGTGTACCTTTTAATAGGTTTCTAGTTGGTCGACAAAAAATGTTAAATGGCAATAAACTAACCAGTTTACATTATTTACAATAAAAGTGTAATATAATATTGATAGTTTAGAAAATGAACTTTAACGAAGGTGACATCACTTGTCTCGTTCGTTTTTTTTAAGAATAGACCTTTCTGGTGGGTTGAAAAAAATTGTCACTACTACAAAGATTAGTGTTAAATGTTCCTAACAATTACGAGTACACTAGACTGTGCCGGCATGAACTGTTCTCAATAACATACACAAGAACGGGTCTTCCAGCCGCTATGCCTATTGGAAGGGCCTTAACTCTTTTGAACGGGACTGCTTCAGATATTGACATAATTCACATTACCAAAAGCAAAAGTAAATTTTCTTGTAAGATTGGGCGCGTTAGAAAACACTTATCAACGTATTTAAGTGACTTTGAATATATGTGTATAGTATATTTGTGTGTATATAGGAGTATGTATGCATAAGTACAATTTTGTATTTTTTTTAAATATTAACAATTTTTATATTTTTCAATGTAATTGGGCTAAGCGTGTATTGAGAAAATAAATAAATGTCAATTAGCCCGTTAGGTTGTATACAATGAAAGTGTTACACAATATAGTACAATATCAAAAGTGCAGAAAAGTAATCTCAAACAATGAGGCAATTACTTGCCGTTGTTGTTTATTTCTCAGCAAACCAGGTAACGCTGCTTAAATGGGCAGTGGTGTTCGTGAAGCGAGGCCGTACCGTGCTGGGCGCGGATTATCCAGGGTAATGAATGTAATTGAGCGGCGTGATTTTTCTGCCGTCATAATGCAATTAGCGCGGTAAAGCGCGCGCGGTCCATTTGACGGGATGCGCAGTGTGCCGGCTCATTGAGCGGGTTGCCAGTCTTCACGCTGGCGGGGTTGCTAGGCGGGAAAATTGCAAGGGCAAGGGCGAAAAATTATCTAGATGACCGGTCAAATTAACAACAATTTGAATACTTTTAAATTACCGTTTAGTGAATAGTTTAACAAATAACGTTTTTTTAATCAGTGTTTGATTCGAGTAGAAGTTTCTAATTACGAGTACATAAAAATAATTACGCCATTTCGCTGTCGGAGTACACTGGCAATACTTGACCTCTTTTGCATCCATACACTTTCTCATAAAAACTTCTACAATTTCTCTGACTAACTACTTTTCCTTCTTTCAGAATACCATTCAAATGATCCAATTATACATTCCTTAACCGTTCTCTTACACGCTTTTCACTCACATATGCGCTATATATTTGTTTAGTTAGACTGTGAAATTTTCAAAGAAGTGTACAGTACCCGGCGGTAAGTAATACACATCGGGCTTAAGAAAGAGACTGTCGGCCATAATCGGCTAACTTCGGCTTTGTAGAGCGTCGTCTCTGTCATGTGTTCCGTCGCGAGACTATTAGCGCATCGTGCGACAGAGACGACGCTCTACAAAACCGAAGCTAGCCGATTATGGCACACAGTATCTTTCTTAAGCCCGATGTGTATTATCGCCGGGTACTGGACATACTTGAATTTAAAAAAAAAAAAGAAAATAGGTCGTTTAAAATACGATACTATATAATGTGTATGACAGGTAAGTTCGTTAGTGATATATTTGTTGGGTCGCGGCGTAGGGTCAATCATATTCATACGTTTATGACATTTCGATCGATTGGGATTGTTGTAAATATTACTAACTTTTTGGTGTTTGGGTGTCAGTAATATCAGCCAGATAATGTTGCAAGGTCAGTCAATTATGTAGAAAATTGTAATTTAGCTAATCCTTGACTGTTAAAATCACAGAATATCTTGAAAGAGGTGACAGAAATTTGATGATGTGAATATATATGAAGATATATGAGACTCAAATAAAACCGCTGCTTGATAGAGATTACTCGACACTTTATAAGTTCATATTGGAAAACGTGTAAAAAGACTGAAAGGAGAAGAATAATTGCTATAGAGTGCGCGTACTGAAAATAATACACAGGGTGACACTATGTGACAGAGCAAGAAACGAAGTAATCAGGTATGAATGTGTACAGTACCCGGCGGTAAGTAATATACATCAGGCTTAAGAAAGACACTGTCGGTCATAATCGGCTAACTTCGGCTTTGCAGAGTGTCGGCTCTGTCATTCCTACACGTGTTCCATCGCGATTTGTCAGTCGTTATAGTCAGTCTAGATACCGGACTGTTAGCGCATCTTGCGACAGAGACGATGCGCTACAAAGCCGAAATTAGCCGATTATGGCCGACAGTCTCTTTCTTAATCCCGATGTGTATTACTTACAGCCGGGTACTGTACTTAAGGCTGATGTGACGAGTAAAATGAAATAGAGCAGACTGAGATGGCATGTAAAAGGAACGAATTAAGAAAGACTAACAAAACAAATATAAAGTGCAAATGTGAGTGAATGACGTGGTACAGGAAGACCAAGGAAAGTATGATTGAATCAAGTGAATGATATTTTGAATGAATGAAATGTAAAAAGTAAGAGAGACCGTAGGAGCTGAATGAGGTGTATGTATGTGTTAGAGGCGAAATATGTGCGTTAAGATAGTAAAGTCTGTCCTCCCTGCTTAACCCCGACAGGGAAACGGCGTGATAGTTTGTATATGAAAAGCAGAAAATTCATTATAAAATCAATTGAAACGAAAACATTCTATGGTACAGTCAAACCTCGGGTCACGAACGTCTCTAGTCACGAACAAATCAGCTTACGAACACAATTTCTGAACAAATGTTGACTCGACCTGCGTACAATGCCTCGGCTCACGAATTAGTTGTTCTCAGGTGCGCGCGTTGTGAACATTATTTGTCGTTGCGTTCGTTGTTCTTGATACAATTTTTTTTGCTTTTTATATATATATAATATACAGTATATATAAAATATATTTTGCATTAAATTAACCCTCATTATGGCTCCCTAGAAAATGAATTTCGGTTTGCGAACATTTCGGGTCGCGAACGGAATCAAAGAACGAATTAAGTTCGTAACCCGAGGGGTACCACGGCATAAGTTTTTCAGTTGTCTATAATTAAAATTTTGAATCGTTAAACAAGACTGTTCAATTTAAACGGACTTTTAAAGAAACGCTGACAGATACAAGCGATAAACATATATCTGGGCGTTGGCAATAAAATTTGCAAACTTTAGCTGGAATCTTAGACTCAACGAGTGGAAGTAATCAAGAAAACGGTTTATCTAGAAATTAAATTATCCAATAATATATAAATGGAGCGGCTGTAAGAGGATAATTAAATAAATTTCAGGTTAACGTGAAATCACGCTTCTTAATACAATTTTATAGGAAAGGAAGCGAGAGAGATATTCCTATTTAGGCGTACTTTTATAGCTTCAAGTAACGTGAAATGTTATTAAATATATATTTAATTAAGATATACAATTACTAATTCCAACAACACGGAAGATGCCCATCTGGCAGAATAAAGCAGAGACTCTTAGATGATGTGCAGCAGATTCTTAGCAGGCTGGGAGTAGAGAAAGATGAGACGACGTCGAGTGAGTGTATGGCTGATAGGAGGAAAATTGTCCGAGAGGTGAAATCTTTAAAGAATTGTATGCCCATTTTAAGCCTCTTCTAGATCCATACACCTCATACACTTTATACGATTTCTCTGAATTTCCTATCGAATCGTATATAATCTTTCTTCTTCTTTTTAATCTTCTTAATGAGTGAAATCGTGATCATTCTTGGTAAATGTGTTGTTCATATTGTATTTTATTATATTACACTTTCATTGTATATAGTAAAAACTCGTAGACTTACTGCCACGAGGAATCTCTTTCAACCAACAAGATGTTAAGAGACTAAGTAAAACCCAAACTGGAATCCAAATATATCCAAGGCTATCGTGATTCATCGCATTGGACCACGAGAGAACAAGTTTCCTTCTTTCAAAATACCATTTACTTGATTCAACCATACTTTCCTTGATGTTCCTCTCACACATCATTCATTCACATTTTAGTCTATACATTTATTTAGTCTTTCTTCATTCATTTCACATGTCCAAACCATCACAGCGTACTCTTATTCATCGTACTCAACACAGCCTTAAGCTCACATTCATTCCTAATAATTTAATTCCGTATTCTGTCATATACGGCTCCTTTTATTATTTTTCCACGTCCACGTTTCACTTCCATACATCAAAGTTGTTACTAAAATCAATTGTTAACTACTATGTTGGCAGATTTTGATATTATCCGGTTCGAGTTTAAATATTTAAGCGCCCTTGACTTTGTTTTCTATCGCTATACGCTATTCTATATCCCATTTCTATAATCAGAGAAAATAGCTACATATGTTTTTTTTGAGATTTTCAGAATTTCATGTCATGAAAAACGGTTTAAGGTTAAAAAGTTCAACTTCAAAAAATAAGAAGTTGATCTCAAATTGGATATTCTCAATACATTTCCTCCTTGTTATTTTCGACAGCAGCCCTTAAACGGTTGCTTGATCGTCCTTGACAATAACAGAGACAATATTCAAGACTCGTGTGTCCAATAGCAAATGCTTTGTCAAATGAGTAGACGGAAAGTTACAGAAAGCACATTTCCAGAAGAGAAAGAAGAATATCGGACACCAAATGAAACTGGAATAATGGGCCCTGGGAGTTTGTTTGGGGAGACAAAGTAAATTATGACAGGAAAGCATTCCCATGTATGGTATACACAATCCTACTTCTCTTACTTTTATTACTTTTCTAATGAATTTACTGACATTGCTTATGCAAGTATGGTATAAGCTAATGTGGACATATGTGTCTGTGGGAATAACAAGGGAAACTAGTATATAACTAGAATGACTCAACCAAAAACAAAAAAAGACGACCTCCGTGACTTAATAAGAGATGCATAGCCACGCGGTAACGCGGTAAAAGTCATCGATTCGAAGTAGGATGGATACCCATGACATCGCACATATCTATTTTTTCAAAAAAAAAAAAAAAAACATGCCTGTGTGCTCCGATTGCCTCACTTCGGTGTGTCATCGAATGTAATACAATTTCGGATGAAATACAAGTTTAAATATCATTAACAACCAAACCAATTTTCATAATAGCCATCTGCTTAAAATGTTTCCAATTTAAAATCCCCCCTGCCTTAAAGATTCGTATTCTTCACTT
The DNA here is from genome assembly GCA_949825065.1 of Odontocerum albicorne. Taxonomy (NCBI): domain Eukaryota; kingdom Metazoa; phylum Arthropoda; class Insecta; order Trichoptera; family Odontoceridae; genus Odontocerum; species Odontocerum albicorne. The sequence goes on from OX463839.1 coordinate 52,294,137, forward strand.
TTACATTTTTTTCCCCGCCCCATTCACCATTATATCATATCTCTCCCCACTTCTCTTCCCCTACCTCATCACTCTTATATTATATTATTTACACTTATACAGAATATATTTTAACAATTTAGTTTATCTTCACTTGACTATGAAGACGGTGGTCTTCGAAACTGTTAACCTAAAATAAACCTGTGGTGAACACAAAAATATAAAATAAGTTTTTTATTTACTTATTTTTCCTTTTATGTAAAAAATGGCACCACAAAGTGAAACTATAGTCTTGTCGAAGATTCAAGAAAGTAGTACAATTCACTCACTTAAAAAAAAAAAAAAAGCCCAATCTCGACTTCGAGACCCAGCAACGACGACCAGTCTCCCAACTTAGTGTTTGCGGGGTTGATTTCCGTTGGTTCCCAATTTCTTAATGAGTTTGGTTTTCACTTAAGATATCTTTGACGGTCAACCTCAGTGGCCTAGTTGGTAAGACTTTTCCAACCTGAGGATTGCTGGCTCGATTCCCATTGGAACCCAGATTTTTTTAAAAAAGGATCCCAGTCTGGCCTTCTTTCAAAGCCTCTAACATCTTTCTGGTTGGTAGGAAGATATAACCTCAATTTAAAAGGGTGTCTCTAACTGCGTTATTTTTTTCAGGAAGACTACACAAAAAATAAAGTATCTAAATTTTAATTTGAGTTTTTTCCACGTTCAAGTTATTTATACATTTTCCGTTCAAGGTAAATAAATAAAAAAGGTAAAATAAATTTGATAATGAAATACTGCTTTCACGAGTCAACAAATTCAAGAAGGTGAATCCATGGAAACACCTGGTTGACACGTGCTAACACAGAGCGTTCACAATAAAATTAAGTTCGGATGAAAAATGGCATAACGCAATTTTAATTAACTCGATGTAAATTATGGGCCCGTATTAAAATTAATCTCAAATAAGCAAGCTATAAACGCCCTCGGCCGGCGCAGGTGCGTGGGGCGCTGTCGGCAGATAAATAATGATAATAATCTGCCGGCCCTGGCAGCGAGAGCGCCCGGGGATATGGACCTACACATCCGGCCCTGGACAGAGACACTGTACGCAGAGCCAGGGTCGGGAAACTTTATAGGTCAAAGTGTTAAAAAATAATTAAAAATATCGAATAAAAAATTATTTCTTGTAAAAAATTACTGAGGCCCATGAATTTTGGAGTTTTGGGTTCGATCCTCAATAGCGACAAAAATGACGTCTATTTTTTTTTTTTAATCGAGAACTTTTAACATATTTCTCGATGGTTGGAATGTCTCCATTCTCAAAGAACTCAGAATCATCGATAGATCGTCAGCAATATTCCTACGATGATTCCTTCGATTATTTGGATTTATTGTTCGTGGCTGAGGAGGACAGTTTGAGTTCACTGAGAATGTAGAAGGACGACGCACAAGAAGATATCCCAATGCGTTGGACTGACCAAGTGAGAGAATACAAGACGACTGCCCTTTACAACTGCTCTTCGATTTACAGAGTGCAGGGATGTGTAGAGAAGAGTCGTCAAGGGCTATCGTGGAAGTCACGATGCTCAGTCAGGAAAGACATGACGATGATGATTTATGGAAGAAAATTGCAACTCTGAAATAAATGCATTACGTAGGTACGTAAAGTGTGACACAATTTAATTCGGGTCTCAATTTACATTATAAAGATTTATTTTGGAACACGAATATTTTGTTTGTCATGTATTTTTTTCTTCAATTTTGTACCTACAGAGATGAAAATAAACAGCAGTTTTCAATTAGGAGTGAAGAGCTTTTAGAGGACTCCACATAGATAATTGATAATTGGCACGGCCTGGGGGACGTAGTCCGGGACAGAAGAGCATACAACCTGAGGACGAGGAGAGCTGACCCCAACAGTCTTCGCAGACAATGAGTTGGGATGGAGCCAGTGAGAGAGAGAGAGAGAGAGACATAGATAATTAAGTAAATGACTACAAGTGTGGCTGTTGTTTGCATATATAATGATTGTTATGAAAAATATTGTTATATATTATATTATTATTGTGAAACTACGTTAGGAGTGAAGAGCTTTTAGAGGACTCCACATAGATAATTGAGTAAATGACTACAAGTGTGGCTGTGGTTTGCATATTGAATGATTGTTATGAAAAATATTGTTATACATCATATTATTATTGTGAAACTACGTTAGGAATGAAGAGCTTTTAGAGGACTTTACATAGATAATTGATTAAATGACTACAAGTGTGGCTGTTTTTTGCATATTGAATGATTGTTATGAAAAATATTGTTATATATTATATTATTATTGTGAAACTACGTTAGGAGTGAAGACCTTTTAGAGGACTCCACATAGATAATTGAGTAAATGACTACTGGATGAATATTGGCTGTTGTTTGCATATTGAATGATTGTTATGAAAAATATTGTTTTACGAGTATGTTACATTATTATTGTGAACTACGAGTATAACGATCTGAACATATTGTGAAAAACCTATATTAATTATATATAGTCCAATCTGGAGGATCCAACCAACTAAAAACATATTAAAGAAGCCTTAAGTAAAAATTAGATTAGAATCATTTTTAAATATTCCTAAATACCAGCGGGAATATTCCTGAATACCAGCGGGAATAAAGATGTATCTTTATGGAGCAGATACAATGTTATGTAAAGAAAACCAAATTTCAATAAGAAATAGGAATGACAACCTCCGTGGCCTAGCTGATAAGATGCTTGTCTCCCAGCCTGGGGGTTGCAGGTTCGAATCCCGTTGGAACCCATATTTTTTTTAAAAGGATTCAGTCTGATTTTCACTCGAGGCTTCATTAACATCTTTCTGATTGGTTGGAACAGATTACGACATATCACCAATAAGCCTATTAGGTTGTATTGCACACAACAAAAGTGTAATAAAATACAATACAGAAAGTAAAAATTCTCGAAATCGACTTCAAAATGTGTCGCGAAATACTGCCTACCGACCCCTGGTGCAATATAAAGGTCTATTTAGACTAACGATTTCACAGTGTAATTAATAAATTAATGAAAATAAATGTTGTTATACATCACTGACAGTATATTGCTAAATAAACATTAAATTTTAGTATATGATATACTAAATTTTAGTATTAACTAAGTTACCTTCATTGTTATTAAGAAGCAATGGCACTTTTATTAGGTTGGTAATTTATTTTTTGCGTTTATTTGTACTTTTATTCCATATTTATGAGTAATGCATGTCAATTTACGTGAATTTCAATAATACGGAATGCATCTTCCAATTTTAGATAAATGTTTTGCCTCAATTTGCGTGATTTCGTTTTATGCGAATTTTCTTGGGGCGTATCTACCTCGTTAATCGAAGGATGGATGTATTCCAAATGCCTCAGAAATTAGGAGAATAAATAATTCGTCAATAATTGTAAGATTTATATCGAGCAGTACATAATCGCATGACCTACAACATTTCTAGTCAAACAACTGTAAAACTAGATCGTAATCAAAAAGTTTTTGAATAAATAATCAAACAGTCAAGCAAATATCATAAATTTCTGGTTCCAGCCCGTGCGGCCGGTATCCATGATGTAATCCCATAATACCCACATAAGTCGGATCATTTTCGTTATAATATTTCAGCAAATCCAGCCAGCCATTGTCAGGGCAGAGCATCTCTCGCATAAATCCACCAGGCAGAGATTAATAGAAGAACTAGTTGACTAGAAGTTGCAAGGATGGGAAGAGAGGAACTAAGATGGATAGGAGTGTTGACTACAAGTTGTAAGGGAAGAAAAAGAGAGAAAAATGTGATCTATGGATGCAAGGAAAAGTATTTAGCTGACTGATAAATTATATGATTTATTGTAAAGCATAGAGAAAAAGTACTATACTCATATTTAAATATTTCTTGTAAACTGTTCATCATTTTTACTTCATAAGTGGCCGACCCCTCATCCCTAAGCAATTTTCTTCATCTTAAACATTGCAATTTTTGCAATCCGCATTCTTTCCTATTATCCTCATTCGTTATTATTTCAATTGTTTTTTTTTTCACGCATTCTACGCAACACTTATTTCTACATAATTTATTTAACTTTCATCATTTTTGCCACGTTCTAGTTTTGCTTTTATATAATTATGTCAGGACCAAGATTATATTATTAGTAGCCAGTTTTGCTTCACTTGAAATGGTTCGAATCGAAAGGGCATGCGTTGCAACTGTGAGAGACGACCAGTTATCTTAATTTAAGGAAGCAAATACTGACTTTCCACTTTTAAAAGTTGTAAAATATAAGAAAAACCAGAGTTGACAAGTTGACCTGTTCATTAAATAGTGCCTTAAAAAGAGACCTCGCCAAATTATCATGGAAAATAAATAAACAATTAAATGGGAAATTTTATTTTATATTATTTTCTTACAATCAACGGTCGAATTCGATCATTTAAGATTTTAATCGAGGTGCATAGTCGGGCGGTAACGCACTGGACTTCCGTGCGGAAGGTCGTCGGTTCGAATCCCCGTGCTGTGATACTCCCCTCGAACGACACAGGCACTTTTTCCGCCAAGTGTTCAAGGGTATAAGGATAGCTATGACTTCGGATACATATATATATATATATATATATATATATATATATATATATATATATATATATATATATATATATATATATATATATATATATATATATATATATATATATATATATATATATATATATATATATATATATATATATATTCTGAAAAAAAATTAAAACTTTAAAATAACAAAAGATGTTGAAGTTATTTAAACTGAAACATGATTTACACAAAATTACAATCAAAAGTAATGTAGCCTTGTTGGAAATCACTCATGTTATTTCTATATTTTTTTAAATTTATATATATTAAAACATCTTGCTATAAGTTAGATATGAATCGAATATCAAAAAAAATATAATATTTGTTTAATTCAAACATAAAAAAAATACTAAATTAAATTAAATGAAAATTTCTGAATTAAATGCATTATTTTCAATTTTCGCATATCAGTTTAACTGTGTTAAACGAATACTACCAATTTAATTTATTCACTCAACTAGAATAAATACTGTAGAATCCATTCTTTACTAAATTTGACAAAAAATGTAATATTTTTTTAGTTAATTATTTAAGTGTTCGTTTTGTAGCATTTTTTATTTTATTTAAAAAAAATTAGAATCCAATTATTGCAGAAAACTAAAAAAAAAATTCAAAAGATTTTAAAAAGTTGGACCAATAGGCAGGCATTCAGCGGATAAGATTTTCTCCTAACTTTTGAGCATCAACTGGAAATCAAAGTGATTTAAATTAAAATTAAACTTGATCAGAGTTTTAAATTGAATTTGGCTCCAGATATGCGGTCGAATGTAAAAATTCCGCTCAAAATAAGCAGTAAACTTTCAGTGTGCTAAAGTTTTCTTGCAAAACTTTAGCAAGTAAAAGCTTAACTATATGTTTCAGTAGTAAATTCAGTAAGGAATTTTCTCGATAGAACTTTGCAGTAGAGTGCAATACTCAATATCCATATCGAAAATGGATCATAATTAACTGCACTTTAGAAAATAAAAGAGAATAAACTGAATTCGAAAGTAACTACGGAAAACTTTCTTTAGTTTAATAAAATTTCTTTGAAACACGAATGATGATCAAATTAAGGATAAGGTGTAACTTTTTCAAATACGTCTCAGAAAATATTATATTTATCCTCAGACTAGAGGACATTTTTAAATCGCTTTTTTACTTTTATATTCTAGTCTACAACAGTGTTTATAAATTTGATGTAAGAGGGAGTAAAACGTGGAAATGTATTTTACCAAAACTGAAAAGAGTCGAATAAATATTGTATGCATGCACTGAAAATGTATTGGGTGACAATGTGTAATCGGCGTTATTTCTTCTACTGGTAAACGACATGATCGTATGTATACTTTCATATAAAACGACATGATCGTATGGATACTTCAATATAAAACGACATGATCGTATGTACGAGGGTTGTTACTTAAGTTTTGAGATATGGTAACACCAGTGTAGATACGTCAAATCTGACATCAGCATCGTAAAGTTTGATTTTTTTATGGTATACGTGCTCAGAAAGTTTTGTCACATGAGTGCTATTTGTATTGTTTAATGAAAAATTAATCTCGGCCAAAAATGGAATTAAATCGTGAACATTTTCGTGCGATGATTTTTTATGATTTTCGACGTGGACTAACTCAACAACAGTGTGCCGATAAACTCGCTTCGACTTTTGGTGATGAAGCATCATCCCGGGCCACTGTGTTTTGTTGGTTTTCCGAATTCAATCATGGTCGTAGTTCGCCCCAGGACGAATTTCGTGAAGGTCGTCCAAAATCGGTTGTTGTGCCAGAAAACATCGATGCTGTGCGTAAACTGATATTGCAAGATCGTCATGTGACTTATCGTGAGATTGAGGCATGTTTGGGCATTAGTACCATTCGCATACATTCAATATTGAATGAACATTTGCCCGTCAAAAAGAATTGTTTGCGTTGGATACCGCATAATTTGACAATCGCTTAAAAAAAGACTCGTGTCGATTGGTCCAAAGAAATGTTGAAACGTTGATCGACGAATTATGGATCTATTCATATTCGACTGTATGGGTCTTTCAAGACGAGCCAAATCCAACAAAAGTTGTTCGCGCACGAAGCACTTCGAAGTAAATGGGGCTAGTTTATTCGGTATAAATGATCATGTCGGAACAGTGTCTAGTGGAATGTCGTACGGTCAATTCTGAATGGTACATTACCATTTGTTTGCCAGGAGTGTTCGGAGAAATGAGGATAACCAACCGCCGAAGACTGATCATTCTCCACCACGACAATGCGAGCTCTCACACATCGGCTCAAACAAGTGACTTTTTGAGCACTCAAAAATTCGAATTGATGGGCCATCCGCCGTACAGCCCAGATTTGGCAACCAATGACTTATTTTTATTCCCGAACATCAAAAATAAATTGCGAGGTCAACGTTTTTCGACGCCTGAAGAAGCGGTTGATGCGTTCAAAACGCATATTTTAAAGTTACCTCATTCGGAGTGGAAAAAGTGCTTCGAAAATTAGTTCAAACGCATGCAAAAATGTATTGATCTTCATGGAGAGTATTTCGAAAAACAATAAAGCTATTTTCGATGATAAATATTTGTTTTTACTTGTCTGTCTCAAAACTTAAATAACAACCCTCGTATACTTCCATATACAACGACATGATCGTATTCATACTTCCATACAAAACAACATGATCGCACGTACGTGTATGCTTCCATATTACGAAGATTCGCAAAAATGAACACAAATATTTTTTTATTTACATTCTAAGCTTTACCATAACTTTAGTGGTGGAACTTATACTGCTATGTTATTACCGTAACCAGTTAAAGATTCAAATACTAACTGTTATTTGAGTTTCAGATACGGCTACCGGTTCAATGTTGAAAGTTACCTTGCTTTGATACGAGTAATATTAAACCAAAAAGTTCCTCTGAATATCTCAATGATGTGGGTGGGTTTTGACGAATGTGGGTATAATCTGAATTTGAAATCATTTGAATTTCTACAAAGGAAAATAGAGGAGAAGTTATTAGTTCAAATAAACTAACATATCCAATAAATATCAAACACTTAAAAGCGTTGTTACCTATATTACTTCAAGAGCACACCTAAAATACAATATCGGAACAGGTAAAATAATTCAAGAAGACAAAGAAAGACTTACAATAAAGCAATTCTAAAAGCAGCAGAAAATCTAATTATGTTAGAAACGCCAGAATGCAAAAGCAGGATTTTTTGGTCGATTCTTCGTCTTTAATTTATTTGGTCTACGATTTTTTTCCGAATTCTCCTTTCCTCTGGGTAGTATATGACAAAATAATTGGAGTACTCGTCGCAGACAAATCGTGGACAGCCTGTCTTAAATCCAAAGTTGTTGGATGATGGATACATACATTAATGCGTCACGCCATTCAAAGTAACCTCAGCATGAGTCTCAAACACTACATCTCGAATGTATTGATATTTTTTTACTTCCAGCCCTCATTGTCCAGATCTCCGCCTAATATAAAGAAAAAGAGAGGACCTTCATATTTTACCACCACTTATGTATACATTTAATTATTAAGCCATTTTTCTATCATGGTATGTAGATAACAAAGACCGCCTGATTTTGATCTGACTTAATCGCATATATGTTACATACAAACACTTGTCATATATGACAAGTCCTAAGTATTTCTCTGACTTTCTACGTTTCCTATCAAAATATTTACTCGATCATACCAGCCTTTCATTGGTCTTCCTCTCGCATGCCTTCCACTTATATATTTTTTTTTTAGGGAGACTTCTATAGGCGCGGAAGAGTAAATTGGCTTAAACGTCACGAAAAGTGAAACGATGTATTATATTAATATTTATTTAATAAATTATTATAATAATATATAAATGTTATTATAATATTAATAATTATATTTTTTATCATATTATAATTAATTATAATATATTAATTAATAATATAATATAATAATATTGTTAATAATATAATAAAAATAATATAATAATAAATAAATAATTATTTAAAAATAAATTTAATAATTAATAATAACATAAAAATATTAATATATTTAATATTATTTAGTGTATTATATTAAAATTATTATTGTTTATTATTAAAAATAAAAATTGATTTAAAAAAATTTAATTAAGAGAGATTTTCTTGAATTAAATTCCACATAACCATTTCCTAAACCTAAAAAAAAAATCGTTAAAAAATGGAAAAAAAGCAATGCATAAAATCAGCTTTTCCTAGGAGCTAAGAAGTTCCCTTCTACCGCGCGAGAGTATCACGCATCTGTTTTTTTTTAAATATACTCGTTTATAAAACGTTAATTTGAAAAGAAAGATTTGAGATCATCGTCAAAATAAAAAAAAAGATTGTGACAAAATTTTACTGGCGTCAAGGCCTATTTGGTTAAGACCAAAGCGTCTTGGTCTTTAATTCCTAGTGGCACGTGCACTGGTTGTATGTTACTTGAAAGATTTTTTCACCTGAATTTACTATCGTATAGGCGCTTAAGAGCTGTTTAAATATAAAACTCGTTCTTATTTATTTGTTTAACACTTTTATAGCAAATACAATCTGGCGGGGTTATTGCCAGGCGGCAATCTCTTCCAACCAACCAGACAAAAGTAAATGAAGCAAGCTACGTGGTCGCATAAATCATTCAAATGACTATCCATCCCCACGAAATCCATAAACATATACGTGAGCACATGCCCACGTGCCCCACAAAGACGGACAATCACCCGAACATTATTTTTCATATAAAGTAAGATATCATCAATCAAAAGGAAAGGAAAAGAAAAATCAGGAATGAAACACGTTATTTTACTGATTAGAAATTAAGAGTTTTTTCAGTCGCTTCTTAAAGTATGCCAAGGACGGAGCGAGTCTTATATTGGTTTGTAATTCCAGAGTCTCACTGCATGGACAGTAAAGGACGACGTAAAGAAAGAGGAGCGGTGAACTGGAAAGGCCAATAGACAATCTCTGTTTGAGCGTAGCGCTAATCCATGATTGGAAAGACGCTGAAAAATTTCGGCGAGATAAGAGGGGGTGGCGGGACAGTTAAGGATATTAAACAATAGAGACAGTATGTGAATTTGGCGTCTATTTCTAACATTCAACCAGTTCAATGCTTTCTGGTATGAAGTTATATGATCGTACTTACGTAGGTTGAAAATGAATCTTAGACACACATTTTGAAGACGCTGTAATTTGTCCAGATGTTACTCTGTAACATCCAACTAACATATGTCCGCATAGTCCAGAATCGGAGAGAGCAGAGTTTTTAGGTGACATATATTCAATATAATAATAAAGGTGTGATTTGTAAAGCGCTGTTATAGAATACAATATCAGTTCAAAAGCGTCATAAAATAAATCACAGATAGATTCGTAATAATAATAAATAAAATACTTTGCGCCGTTTCGAGGTCAAAATCTCCTCAAGAGTGCGCTAATTCGTAAATTTAAAGGCGTCGCACAGGTCTTATAATAAATATACTGCCAAGTTCTTTGCCCTTTAACGCGTTACTCAGAGAAGAGATTGTATCCGACAAAATTAAAATAAGTGTTCTGGAAATGTTCATTACGAGTACATTAAACAATGGGGAAATGGAGTCGGTCTTCTTGAATCGGGAACATATCAAAAGAACCAAACCACAAAACAGAAATAAGCGCCAAGTTCTATTTTTGCACAAAAAGGTTTGAATGTAAAGTGAAATATGCAAGAATACAAAGCGCATGAGTCTGATTTGCTAAATGAATTCGGATGCTCCTAGCATATTATCTGTGCAGAAATGTGCATTCGCCAGGAAAGATTGCAATAAGAGATGCACACAATATGCAAGCGTTGGGAGTAAACCAAATGTAATCGCATTTTATTTAACGCGGTAATATATAAAAAAAACACTGGATGACTCAAAAGCATTAATAAAATTCTATGAAATAAAACGGAAAAATACTTAATAAAGCTTGAATTGATTTATACAAGGTAAGAGAAGTTTAAGAAAACCTACATGCATACCATCACGCCATTAATATGTCGGGATAGGTAGAGAGGAGAGAGCGCCAGACTTTCCTATCGCGAGACAAGTCTATCGACTCTTCTACATCTAACACCTTCTCATACAACTATTACGATTTCTCTGACTTTTAACATTTCCTTCTGTCAAGATATCATTCACTTGATTCCACCATACTTTCCTTAGATTTCCTCTACCACGTTTTTAACTCACATTTGCACTGCATATTTTTTTTTTATCCTTTCTTCATTCATTCGTTCTCCATGCCCAAACCATCTTATATTGGTCTTACTTAAAAGATCAGTCAAAGTTTACATACATCATAAATAATTTCATTCTGTCATATATTGTCTGTCCACGTATTCTTCTCAGTGCACGCATTTCAACGGCATTTATTCCTTTCAGTATTTTTCAACGTCCACCTTTCACTCCCGTACACCGCAACATGACACGACCAAATCATATATGAGTATAAAGTCACACAATACATTAAAGATTCCGGGATCTAGTTAGCAACACGCTTATTTTCCGTCCATAAGTTTCGGGTCTTACATGAAAAAAGGTCCCAAACACGTTCAGAAGTCATAAGGCAATTGTCACCATTTGATTAGCGATAGTACTAGGTACGTCCAGAAAGTAAGTGTACTGAATTTTTGTAGGCTACAATTTTTTTTATTTAAACAAAAAAATTACGTGGTTACCGTAGTAGGTCAGGGGAATGCGCGGGATGGTTCAGGACATCCCATTTAAACGAGGCGAGCAGTTCCTTCGTGGCGTTGGCCGTGTGTGGTTTGGCATTGTCGTGCAGCAGGCAGACTCCCTTTGTCAGCATGCCTCTCCTCTTGTTCTGAATCGCCCTCCGCAATTTTTTTAGGGTCTCACAGTATCTTGCAGAGTTGATGGTCTCCCCTTGAGGCATATATTCAATTAAAATTATGCCTTGTCAGTCCCAAAACACAATTTCGTCAGTCACAATTGAAGGTCTTCCGCTCCTCTGATCATCATGCACAGACGTACGACCGTTTTATAACTCGCGACACCACTTATACACACTCGTACGATTCATAGCTTTATCACCATATGCAGTTTTCACCTCATTATAAACCTCAACCGGAGGTTTTCTCTTCCAAACGAGATAACGGATAACGCCGCGTATTTCGCACTTGGCGGGAGACTGGATTTACATTTTTCACGAAACGTGTTGTCGCGTCGACACTTCTCAACGTACTGACCTCGAACCGGTCTCGTTGCGGAGGGGGAGGGTCAGGCTGCACGGAATTGTAGCCAACATGTCGAAAATAAAATCCATCCGGTCGTGAGAGCCTTAGTACACTTACTTTCTGGACTTACCTCGTATAAACAAGACGTAGTTTTAAACTCGAAGAAACGATTGACGGAACAAAAATAATATTGTCTCTAGATAACTTTTTTCAACATGTTATTATTGCATACATGATGATATGTACCAAACGGATGAATGAATGAATATAGAAAACAAGTTGATCGGTTCATAAATGAATCAAATAAACTAATCAAATCCTATACACTCGCTAATTTTAAGATAATTAAGACATACACATCATATTATAGAGAGAAACATAATTAAGAAAATCGTTAGTTTTTGTTTTTTTTTTAAATATATATGACCGAAGTTAAAGGTATCCTTATATCTTCAATCAGTAGGCGGAAAGTGCCTATGTCGTTCGAGGGGAGTATCACAGCGCGGGGTTCGAATCGACAACCTTCCGCACGGAAGTCCAGTGTGTTACCGCGCGGCCATGCACCTCAGTAGAGTAAATTTCTAGTTTTCCATATGTCTCAAAAATGCTATAAAACAATGAATTTAGAAACATCCGAGACATACAAAGCGATAAGTAAAAACAAAAAGTAATAAATAAGCAAAGAATGTAAAAAGTTTCACCCATCTTAAACATGTTTCCTTTGGATCAATAGACTATGTCATATGGTACACACTTCCGATGCACTCATAACATGACACCAGTCTGACTGTTCTCGTAACAAACCGGAATCATTCCGTCTGAAGAAAGCCTCGAAATATGAAGTAGAAACACGTGTAGCGGGAATTAATGTAATCAATGGAATAAACAAATAGTTAATTGTTAAATATTTTATAATTCAAACTGTCACTAGCATACGTCTAGTTAACCCTTATCATAGCATTGTAACACAGGCGTTACACTAATTTACGATTTTTTTTTAAATCCAGAAACTCTAACGTAATTTCAAATATGGCAACACATTCAAATACTATACATGCACTATTGTGTGCAGTATTATCATCTGGTGATAAACATTGACAACACTACGAGCTTTCAAACGACATCGGGTCAACATGTCTGGGCAGCATGGGCGCGTTTTGAAAATTGGGGTAAATAATCATTAAATATCTTATTAATCACTACATGTAGAGAAAAATTATTCAAACCATTTTAGTTGTTGATAATTCAGCTATTTAAATATTTTTCTTGTTTTAGATTCATTTTATAGTGCTTTTTGTGTTTTATAAAATTGATATTTTGGCAACGTAACGTGCGTGTTACATTTTAAAAAAATCTATAAGGAAAGTTTTTGATTTTTTCCCTCAATTTTCCTTCATAACTTACCATATAACAAGGAATCACCAAAGAAAGATCGATATATAAGATTCTATAATCTAAAACGTTAATATTTGGTTGAATTGAACTTTGCCAAGATAAGGGTTAACCAATTAATATTTTTTTATATATTATCAAAAAAAGATAAAGCATATAGATTCAAAACAACAAGCAGCAACAAGAATATAATAGCTCTTCCCTTTGTAGTAAAATTTCCTTTCTCCTCACTTGCATTTCTTATAATGAGCAACCGTTCCATCCCCTTTTTTCCTTGAGTTATACAAGTTCCTTGTTATTAGAAGGGTTGTAAAGAAATGAAATAAATATTTCCTCTTTTACCGCGGGAGCGCCAACTTTCATTATTTTCCTCTTACATGGGGCTAAAAATATTGAAATATTTCACGTATCCAGCGCTTGAAACAAGGACTTCAAAGGAATAATAAAGTGGGGCATGTGCTGAAAGGTTGAAATGAAGAAAAAAGAAAAAGCACCTTTGCCCGAGGCGCCCCGCGCGGCCGCGCCGGTCAATACAGAAGCATCCGAAACATGAAAATAAAAAGGGACACGGTTGAACTTTCGCTTGGATGCCTGCGAGATACATGTGTTCTCGAATACTGCTTCCTTCAAATTTTAGTGTTTTTAAAATAGACGATTGAAATTTTCAAGTAGAATTTATAAAGGTGTTACCCAACAAAAACATGACAACTTTAAAATAAAAATAAAACAATAAATATTTTTTTGCATTTTATTTTATTCAGGAAATAGAAGTGTAATACAACTTTGTAATTTGTTTAGTCTAACACTGTTTATTCCTCTTTTTGTAACGGTATAATAACCCTACCGGTTTCAAGGCGTTCTCCTCATCATCAGGGATCACAAACAAGACTTGTTTGTACTCCCCTAAAGATGAGGTGAAAGCCTTGAAACCGGTAGGGTTATACCGTTACAAAAAGTGGAATAAACAGTGTTTGATAAAATAAATTGCAATGCCTTTAAACCTCCACAGCGTTAATGCCTTAACTATAAACAACAAAGTTATTAGAAATTTCAAAGATAAAAGTATCACTTATATTTTTTTTTATATTTCTTAATAATTGACAAAGTTGTTACATTTATTCCCGCGACAAATGTTTCTTCCTCCTATCTTGAGGCATTCTTCAGGCGGGATGACCCCAGATTATTATGAGAGCAATGCTTATTATGACCCCAGTTTATTATGAGAGCATTGGTGTCATATTTCATCGATTATAGCATTTATTTAAAATTATCCATCAATAACAATAAAAAGACAATTTATATAGCGCTGTCAAGAGAGCAAACTTTCCTCAAGGGCGCTCTAACTCGGAATTCGAACCCACTATTATTGACAGATTAAAAATATTACAAAATTAACAAATATAAATTGATTGAAAAGATAGGAAGGTGCGGCCATTAAATTAGGCACATTCCTGCATCTTTATATATTCAGAAAAAAAAATAGTTGGTAAGAAAACCGCAGAAGCTGTAAACTACAAAGAAACTTTTGTAGATCTTCCGATGTGTGATAATAACACAACTATAAACAATATATAATGCAACTCATATATAAAGTATCATACTCGTATTTATCAGTAAACCAATAATAGTGTTGTACATGATGATTAGAAACATAACATTTCGGTGAAAGAGAGAGAAGATAATATAAAATTTTTATTTACAAATAAAATAAGTTCTTATAATAATGTTACATATGTGTACAGTGTCAGAAAGTTGGGGAGGACTGTGAGGACAATGCATGATGCGTGATTCAAAATGATCCCGACGAAGAACGCAGCGCTAAAGTGTCTCGAGGAGTAAACTCAGCCATTACCTGTTACAAAACACTGCAAGGCGAAGCAGAAAGCAACGCGAAGCAGACAACGTTGTACCAATATTTTAAACTGGGTCCAACAATCCACAACAGCGGAAAGTGATGATGGCAGCATATTATAGCTTACTGATTCTTCATGTTAATTTTCGGCCTCAGATTAAAACATTTTATTTTATGTTTTTTATTATATGTATACATAACATATGTGCATATGATTTCTTATGTTTTTTAATTTATATGTTTATTTTTTGAATTTCAGTTTTGTACTTTTATTTTTTTGTGAGCATTTTTATAGAAAAAAAATGGTTTATGAACTTAAAACTATATTATTTTATATAAAATTGGAACAGATCCAATTTTATTTGTATGGGTTTGTATCAAAATAATTGATTCGTTAGAAGTGCATGGTATACGTGAGATGATAGATCAATAAACTTGGCTGAATAAAGAGCACCAAATTTCGAAATGTAATGGAGGAATTAAAATGATAAAATATTTTGTATAGCAAAATCTATGAATATTGAAAAAAAGGAAAATAATGTCTGAATATATCCTGCAGGAGGGGGTAACTTGTAAAAAATTGTAAAACTCTTAGATGTGTTTTTGATGATTGATGACAGTGTACCTGTGAGATGGATTTTTTATTTATCTGAAACAGGGGTTGATTTACATGGTACATACATATAATAACCATAAGTCTCACAACTCATAAAGTTGATGAGATTTTGTAACAAATGTATTAAATAATCCAAATTTGGTTAAAAAAAACGTCAAGTTACATTTCCATGTCTAAATATATGTCCTGAGTAAGATACAGACAAAATCCTTCTAATTTCAACGAAAAATGAAAGGCAACAAAACCAAATCCATATAAATTGAGTGTCCACTTTAAATAACCTGTTATAATACTTTTCGTATGTCATAAATGATGTATTCATACAATTGTCATGTAAATAAATAAATTTAAAAAAATAAAAGTTTAAAAAGTCTCAAGACAACGAAGGTATTGATCAAACGTTTGTGCTTCTTTTTTCACCCCAATTTTACGTAAAAGTTTGTTGTGTTATCTAGCGATATAAAAATGAATGATCTAAAACTCTAATATATATTATTATACGTTTCAAAAAAACCACATAACCATATCAATAAAGAATAAAATAGACCCAAGTCTTTGTATACTCTCTCAGATATGTTTACAATGGAAGCCATTTCGTAGAAAGATTTAAATGAAATTTGTCAATGAAAATGTGGATGGTCCTTTTGCATAGTCACAGAGAACACTCGAATCTGTCCCATCATATTTGTCTGGGGAGATATTTATTGTCTATGGCATAAGCGTCCAGCTCCATTTATAACGGAATGGCCATTTTTGTAAAGGTCGACGCCATATTATACCGGATAATGGCGGTGAGCAATTACGTGTCAGGGGGTTTTTTGCAGAAAAGGCGGTCAATTTTCTATACATTCCGAAAAGCGTTCGTCTTAACCTCTCCCGATTTGTATTGGGGAATGCCCGCCGGTATTTTGGACAGGTTTGGAGAATTCCAGTTGCCTGGAATTCGCCCCCTCCTCTTTCGCTCCCTCTGAAATATGCGAAGTGATGGGAGGGTACGGAGCTTCGGAAGGAAAACTTGGGTGAATATTTTGGTGAAATTATAGGCTGAGGTACAATTCTTGTTTTGTGTGCGTGCATATAAACCTGCTAACGTGAACAAATAACGCATTTGTAAATAACAGTAAAAAACCTCGTATACATAATATATTGACAGTTTAACACATACAAGAAAAAAACCCAAACCAAGTCTATTATTTTGAAGAACATCGTTTACAATTGAATTATTTTTTATTGTCAAATAATTCAAAAGGTTTCATGATTTTTACGGCTGTTTTCTACGTGTTTAAAATGTTTTTCGGAGTTGTTGCCGTGTTGATATGTCAAGTTGGAAAGACGATTGTCTACCACCCGGGGATTTTAGGCAGACTATTTGGTGAATGAACCATTCACTCTAATAGGTACTCCACTTTCGGCGTATAATGATGCAATATCACGTAGTAGTTTACGTTCAACACTATATTCATTCAATATTTTCTATCCTTATCACGCGTTCATATACTTTTTCCAAGTCCACAAACGCACAATATACTTTTTTAATATTTTGCCATACATTTTTGAAACGAGATTTTTTTTGTGGATTGAAGAATCCTTCTGACATACGTACGGCAGCACAATGCATACTGTAAGCATACTACAAGACAGTGTTATGCATATTGGACGGTAGTGTTTTCCTTGTAATAAATAAAAAAGTCTACCAGAGAAGATAGAGGTCGTATTCTCCTCGCTCCGCAACCCTCGGAAATATAAATATAACAGAACTAATTGTGGTAAAATCAATTATGTGTATTAAAATTCGTGACGAATATTGAATTGTGGCAAGTGGCTGAATACCAATTTAAGATAATATATTGTACTTCCAACATACCTACTACACTTTGGACCCGTATGAGTATCACTTCTTGACTTTTCAAATAAAAACCCCTCATAAAATCCAGTCTTAATCCAGTAAAATAACAATGAAAGCGTATGAGACACTTTTCAAAATTGAATTTGCCTAAGAACATAACGGATCGCTTCCCAACTTCAGAGTATGAATTATTTTAATCTTATGAATGCATGATCCTTTAATGTGATCTCGCCCTTAAGAGGGTTAGCAAATATTTGAGAGCTGTGCAAAAGCTCGCGAAAATTCACAGAGAATACTTTTCCCATTTACGAATTTATTAAGGTAATATTTATTTACTTGTTTTAATTCACAATATGGCTTTGTCCAATTACATTGTAATTTTCAATTAAAAAAAAAAATTAAAAAACAATATTAAAAAAAAAAGAAAATAAAGTCACTTAAATAAGTCGATGAGTGCTTTCTAACGCCCCCAGCCCTAGAAGAAACTTTTCTTTTATTTTTTTATAATGATATGAAATATGTCAATATCCGAAGTAGTCCCGTTCAAAAGAGTAAAGGCTCTTCCAACAGGCATAGCGGCTAGGAGACCCGTTCTTGTGAATGAAGACAGTTCCTGCCGGTGCAGTCTAGCATAATTGTTAGGAAGATTTAACGCTACTTAGAACATATTCACAAGATTTTATATATAACATATTGAATTTTAACATATTGACTCCTGTCTTAATCAAGTAAAACGAACATCAAAGTGTACATATATGTACTTTCCAATTGCATTTACTAAATACCATAAAGAATCGATTCCCTACACCAGAGAGAAAATTATTTTTATGTTATGAATACATGATCCTTTACTGCAACCTCGGCCTTAAGCGTATAAACACTTTTCAAAATTGAAAGAACAACGGATCGCTCCCAGCATCAAAGAATGAATTATCTTAATCTAACGAATGCATAATCTTTTGATGTGACCACGCCCTTAAGCGCACATATACTTTTCAAAACTGAATTTGCTAAAGAACATAACGGATCGCTTCCCAACTTCAAATAATGAATTATCTTAATCTAACGAATGCATAATCTTTTGATGTGACCTCGCCCTTAAGCGCACATATACTTTTCAAAACTGAATTTGCTAAAGAACATAACGGATCGCTTCCCAACCTCAAATAATGAATTATCTTAATCTAACGAATGCATAATCTTTTGATGTGACCTCGCCCTTAAGCGCATAGATACTTTTCAAAATTTAATTTGCTAAAGAACATAACAGATCGCTTTCCAACTTCAGGGAATGAATTATCTTAATCTTATGAATGCATGATCCTTTAATGTGACCTCGCCCTTAAGAGGGTTAGCAAATATTTGAGACTTGAGCAAAACCTCGCGAAAAAGAGCTAACGGAAAGAGAATGTGGAGAGAGAGAGAGAGAGAAAAGGGGAGAGTGCTAGAAAAAATGCGCATAAGGAGTTGGAAAATGAGCACATTTCGTTATCATATTGATAGGATGAATAAAAAGGTTGTGGAGAGCTGGGGAGGAGAAATAATACAAGAAAAGAAAAATGGTCAGGATGTAAGTAGGAAAATATCCTTTTATAAAGCACTTTATATAAGAGTTGGGAACTTGGGAGTAAATTATACTTGATATATAAATATTGAAATACTATTTTTATAAGATCATGAAAGTTAAAATGAGCTCTTAAATAATTTCAGTGCCAAATTCCTTGAAAATTATTTTCTTAAAATAAATGTACGTAATTAATAACCATTATATGAATCACTTTGATTATCAAACATAAATTATGACTAATTTATTTGATCGTCCTTTCGGAGTGGTTGCTCCAATCGCACGAAATATACGTTCTCTGGAACGTTACATGGCTGAGAGTAATTATACTATGTAGATACGTCATAGAATTAAATGTACGTAATTAATAACCATTATATGAATCACTTTGATTATCAAACATAAATTATGACTTATTTATTTGATCGTCCTTTCGGAGTGGTTGCTCCAATCGCACGAAATATACGTTCTCTGGAACGTTACATGGCTGAGAGTAATTATACTATGTAGATACGTCATAGAATTAAATGCACTCGTACGTAATTAATAACCATTATATGAATCACTCTGATTATCAAACATAAATTATGACTAATTTATTTCATCGTCCTTTCGGAGTGGTTGCTCCAATCGTACAAAATATACTTTCTCTGGAACGTTACATGGCTGAGAGTAATTATACTATGAAGATACGTCATAGAATTAAATGTACGTAATTAATAACCATTATATGAATCACTTTGATTATCAAACATAAATTATGACTAATTTATTTGATCGTCCTTTCGGAGTGGTTGCTCCGATCGCACAAAATATACGTTCTCTGGAACGTTACATGGCTGAGAGTAATTATATTATGTAGATACGTCATACAATTAAATGTTTTGAAAGATGTCAAAAAGAATGAGAGGTTCCACTGGAATGAATATTGCTAAATACGTCAGGTCATTGATTAAAAATACAGAGCTGGGTTAACAAATAACTCAGGTTTTAACCAACATTCGTCGTTGTTGGGTCTCGTAGTCAAGGGTACCTTCGCCGTTCCAACGTCAATTCAGCTGGAAAGCGATGCTGTACCGTGGAGTTATTTGTTTATATTTAAGCGAGTGAGCTGTTGCACACAAGCAAACTCACCAGTCACACCGCTATACTGTGTCAGATCGGAGCACACAGGCATGTTTTTTTTTCTTGAAATAATAGATATGACCGAAGTAATAGGTATCTCTACCTACACCCACGAATACTAGATGGAAAAATGCCTCTGTCGTTCGAGGAAAGTAGCACAGCGCGGGGTTCGGTTTGGCGAACTTCCACATGGAAGTCCAGTGCGTTACCGCGTAACCATGCACCTCCAACAACAATAAAATACCAGCATTATTATAAGTATGCAGGCTGTACTCGCAAAGCTTGACAGTTGTTAACGGAAGTCACACTTAACAGCAGAAGATATTGTGCGGTGGAGTATACACTCCATATTGTCTGAGAAAGCTCAGAATTTACATATCACGCAATTTCTCTGTCGGGGAAGGCTGAAGGGAACGGAGCGCCATCTGTCTCGACACACAGCCTTTGTCTCTTCTATATCCATACACCTTCTACGAGATTTCTCTGCCTTTAAACGTTTATTTTCTTTCAAAATATCATTAACTTGATTCAATACTTTTTTACTTTCCTTAGTTTTCCTCTAGTACGTCTTCCACTCACATTTGCTTTGTTAGTATTTCTTCATTTAGTCGTTCCACGTGCTCAAACCATTTCAGAGTGCTCTTGTTCACCTCAACACATCAGCATTAAGTTCACGTTCATCTCTAATAACTTTATTTCGTATTATGACATACATTGTCACCCAATGTATTATTTTCAATGAATGCATTTATTCGACTCCTTTTCCACGACCACGTTCACGCCATTACATCGAACTAGGTACTAGGTAAAATACTGTTGTGGGCTATCGTGTAAGCAGATTGTTATAATGTCCAGTTGGAATATATATAGTTAAGTGCCCTATTGAATTTGTTTCCTATCGCTGCACGTTTAACTCTTCCATCACCTGAAAAAAACTACCCTTAAAGCAGATTTCCTCAACTTGCTCTTATCTTTTCTTGTTCATCCATATATCAAATTTACTTTTGCTTTCACATTTTTCCATCATCATGACTTGATTCACAACATTTATCCTCAGAACTTTTTCTTCGCATCTCTCATAAAATTTACTTATTAAAGTCTGTATTCTTAACAATGTTTATGAACTCTTGTGAATGAATTAGGAATAATATCTAAACTACAACTTTACTTAGTGGTACGAAAATCAATTATATAATTAAAACAAGTCATAAAAAATATTGATAAATGAATGCACAATACAATAAAGTAAAAACAATGCGTAAAATACACCCTACGGAGAAATGTTCTCGTGGCGTTCCTATAAAGTATAAAACAAATGAGAGAATTGCGTGTGTAGGAAGTAAGAACTGAAAGCGACCCGAATAATGGGGATTTCCTGCATAAAAAAGCAGTCCCTTCGCCTAATGGATTGGAGAGATGTTTTTTAAACAATATTTATTCCTTCAACGAGCCATTTCCTAATATTTATTGGTTATTTAAACCCCATTTTCACAGTCGTAAATGGAAATGTATCGGTTAACCGAATAAGGCCAGTATTAATACTTTATTCATTGACAATAATAATAGATATTACACTACATAAATTTGTTAACAATAAAGCATTTATTCCAGTCGAAGAGATAAAATATAAGAGTACAAAAGATTTGAATAGATCCTTCAGCTAGAAGATACATTTTGCAATAGTGTGAGTAACACTCTCTGTATTACACAACTTATGTAGTGGTATTCGTTTTAGAATGCCACACGATTGGTTCGCGCAGAACGCATGTTTGTATTGTTGTAAAAATACTCGGTGATTAGGAAAACACTACCATGTCGAAATTAGGAGTGCGATTTTTGTCTAATGTAATGTATTATTCAAAACTTTTCAAAAGCTTAGAATGTACTTTGTTATAACTTAAAGTTTCCTAGAATTTAGTATCACTCCATCAATATTATTTTAAAACTTTATTATTTGGCATTGTAATTATGATATATTAATATGTTAAATAATCTTACAATCATTTTATTTTTATGCACAATCTAATTAAAGTTACCGAACATTTTTACTTTATACTCGTATTGTATACGACTCCATTTTTATACATGCATTACACTTTTCAAATGTCACAAGACCCATGCAAGTTCGCGACGACATCTGTGTTTTATCCAAGAATTAAAAAAAAACGCTCAATTTGAAAGACCCTTTACTTTTTGAATTAGGAAAATTAAAATAAAACATATTGATAGATCTACACATATCCTCTATTTGTATACTCAGTGACAGTTGTTTTGCAAAACAACAGCATTGTCAAGCTGAGTACAGAAATTTAAGGATATTGAACTTAAAGCGTTCATTTTTAATTATCCTAATTGCATCAAAATACGTTATTAAATTATAGATATGTAGAAAAACCTTTAGGAAACTGATTAAATTCCATTCATTTTATCCACACAGACGTTGATAAAATGAATGGAATTTAATCAGCTACGCTTGATATGAGGTCAAATGGCTCGTTCCGATATCATATTGTTGTGTGCTTCTGACCATTCAATTGAAATACTACGAGCAATATTTTCACGAAGAAATGAGAAGAATTCGGACGATGGTATAATGATACACCGAATTTTAATGTAAAACAAATAAAATTGTAGTTATATTTTGTTACGACTATTGCAACACACCTTTAAAAACAATCGTCATTAAGCTAAATAATATTTTTACAAAGACTGTTTTTCAGAGTTGTTGCTTTGTTGAATTAGCTTAAATGGTGGCTGGCGTTTTTAAGTTGTTCCAGCCTTCATCTTCAGGGCCAAGTCAAATACGAGTATATTACCGAATATGTGATGTTTTTTGTCATCGCTTTGAAGATTAAAGAACGCTGGAACGTTTTCGAAACGTGCCACATCATCACTCAACATGACAATAACTCCAAAAAATTTTGAAGTAGTGGAAAACAGACATGAAAATCTTCATACATATCTGAGTAATATTTCGTTTTTTGTGTCAGTTGTTGATTTTTCACATATAATTTTTGAAAACAAAATCGTGATCGACGTTGATTTACCACATAGAATTTTTGAAAATATTCATTATCGACCGTTGGACCTCTAGTCATGTGTGATGCACATTGGTACGGGTATATATAGTAATAGTATTGGGAATGTTATCCCATATAATACTAGAGAGCGGAAGACCCTTGCGATTGGATGTTCACTGTCTTTGTCTGTTTATGAGTTATTTGATAAACCCAGTAATCCTGGATAACTATGGTTTGTATGTTTCGGATAATTGTCGGAGGTAACGCACTTACAGATTGTTCTATCAACCTCTATGCAGAGTCTGTCTTTGGAAATACCCGAAACTATAGCAATGACACTTTTTAACCGCGTGTCTCCTCACAGAGACGTTTTCACGTGTTTGGAAAGGAAACTCCTTTAAAGAGAGTTATTGTAGCTTTTTAATAAAAAAATCATTGTTTAAATTTTTAAGATACACATACTCGTACATTCTTTATATGTTTTTTTTTGTTATTCATTTCTCATATTTTAATATTGTTAATTATTTTGAAATATACTTTTGATCCACTTGTCTGTCACCTTTTATGTAACAAGGTTTTTATTTTATTTTATTTAAAATTCAAAAATGTATTTTTATTTTATATTTCTATTCTTTTTTGGTAATGCTTCATTTTTATTTTTTATTTACATATTTTGCTCTTTGTAGGAATAAGGAAAACCTGTGTTGTGTTAATGATAACTTTAAAAAAATAAATGGAGTTTTAACAGTAAAGTTTTGTGTCTCACATTTTGTAGACAAATTTGAAAGGAAACTGATACATTGCATTGGAGTGAAGTGTAAATTTTTTTTAAAATACGAATTAACTTGAAATGTAACCTTTTATTTCTTATTTTTTAATAGAAATATTATGCAGGTGAGTAATTATTTAAATTATATTAAAATTTCAAGCATCTGTCATTTTAAAAATAAGATATTTCGATCATATAACTTCATACCAGGAGGCATTGAATTGGTTGAATGTTAGAAATAGACGCTAAATTCACATACTGTCTCTATTGTATAATATAATATCCTTAACTGTTCCCCCCCCTTATCTCGCCGAAAATTTTCAGCGTCTTTCCAATCATGGATTAGCGCTACGCTCAAACAGAGATTGTCTATTGGCCTTTCCAGTTCACCGCTCCTCTTTTTTTACGTCGTCCTTTACTGTCCATGCAGTGAGACTCTGGAATCAGTTACAAACCAATATAAGACTCGCTCCGTCCTTGGTATGCTTTAAGAAGCGACTGAAAAACCTCTTAATTTCTAGTCAGTAAAATAACGTGTTTCATTCCTGATTTTTCTTTTCCTTTCCTCTCCACCGTCCCTTCCTTTCCTTTTGATTGATGATATCTCACTTTATATGAAAAATAATGTTCGGGTGATTGTCCGTCTTTGTGGGGTTCGTGGGCATGTTCTCACGTATATGTTTATGGATTTCGTGGGGATGGATAGTAATTTGAATGATTTATGCGACCACGTAACTTGCTTCATTTACTTTTGTCTGGTTGCTTGGAAGAGATGGCCGCCTGGCAATAAGCCCGCCAGATTGTATTTGCAATAAAAGTGTTAAATAAATAAATCAATATTTCTCGATATTGATACTTCAAAAATGTATGTGCTTTAGTTATTGCAATCCTTGTCGGAAAGTCAATATATGGAAATTCAAACTGCTACCTACAGTTGGCCATAAGAATGCAGTTCTCCCTCGAGTATTCTGTCGACCTTTTCTCGCAGTACCGATAACGTAGGCAATAAATTTGAATTTGATTTGAGCGAGAAAACATGGAAAGCTCCATTGTCAAAACAAATGCCGGCTGGAAAGTCAAATGGGAAAAGCCCACAATTTGTCGCACTCGCAGGCATGGCCAATAAAACCTTTATCCAGGCGCTGGAATAAAGTATTTCTACCAGTGAGAAGTGCGGTGAGCAGGTGTTGCGCGAAGGAAACGAACACACGTTGTAACGCGAAAACGCGTTGGCGCGAATACGATTTCTCACCACTCGTTGCACATTATAACCCATAAAAACCTTGTTTTTGCGAATGAAAGTTAAAAAAAATATAAAAAATAAAAATTTTGCAAATCGAAATGTTGTTTTTTACATCTATTACATAATTTGCCAAATATAGTGCCTCCTAAAATGTAACAAAACATACCGGGGCAGTGAAAGTGAAAATTAAACAAAACATATGCAGAAGGTATAGCGTAATGTGAGTAATCCAATTTTAAAACACATGCTATCGAAATAAAACAAGTCCACAATTGGAAGTATTTGTAATATTAAATTAAGTAATTTCTTTTTTAAATTTAATATTTGTTTTGTACTTTATTACAAAACAAATAAAAATAAATGTATCATTCTCATTTCGTGTACACACACTAAAAAATAAGAAAATTATTAAGTGAAATATCACACAATTTTATGGTATTATAAAATTATTAAGTGAAATATCACACAATTTTATGGAAAAATCTTTTATTTTTCTTGCACCCTTAAGTTAGTAATATTTGGTGCGACCGTTAACTTTTAAACTTTATTCATGTGTTTTAAAATTACTGGAAGACCCAGATCAACAAAACAAGAGCATGATGGGATAGAATGTAATTAGGTGTAACAATTAACAAGTATTTAGTTATTGTTTTTGCACATCCTTAGATGGGCTATTCAGAGTATTAAGATATAAAACAAACATTATATGTTTCATGAATAATAAAAAAAAACAACGAAGTATGGTATATGGGAATATTCTATATATTTATTCAAAATACGTACAGTAAGAGCAAGAATATTAACCAATATAAAAATAGTTAAATCATTATTTAACCTTCTCTTAGAGTCTCTTAGGAGAACTACCTTGATCAAAAAGTTTTAGGACCGGCCACCGTGTGGCGCTGTCAGTCACCCGATTGGAATTCTTTTTTTTTTTTGTTAGATTACCACATCTATCATTGACACTTCCCTCCAAATTTCAGCGTCATAGCTTGACATT
The DNA here is from genome assembly GCA_949825065.1 of Odontocerum albicorne. NCBI lineage: Eukaryota > Metazoa > Arthropoda > Insecta > Trichoptera > Odontoceridae > Odontocerum > Odontocerum albicorne. The sequence goes on from OX463839.1 coordinate 52,320,411, forward strand.
TGTAAAAGTTACGCTGTACTGAGTACATCTACCTTTGTGCGTGTTTTCGATTTTTTACAAGTTTGAAAATGGCATCAGCTGTGCATCGACGAGTTTGCATTAAATTTTGTGTGAAAAACGGATTTACGGTCCGCAGACCTTGGAAATGTTGGAGAAGTGGTTTTCGGTGGCACGAACGCTTCGGAAGTGGTCGTGAGTCGGTCGAGGATGACGAACGCAGTGGCAATCGAAAACCGATGAAAACATCGATAAAATCAAAGAAATGTTGGCCGAAAACCGCAAATTGACCATCAGAGAGCTGGCAGAGGACTTGAACATCGCTTATGGATCCGCTCAAGACATTTTGGTTAGTGATTTGGACCTCAGACGTGTCGCTGCAAAACTGGTGCCGAAACACCTCAATTTCATGCAAAAAAAGGACCGCGTTGAAATCGCGAAAGACATAATTTCCATGAGTTTTTGACCAAAAACAACACGAGTACTATCCAGCAGCCTTTGAATTCACCTGATCTGGCTCCCTGCCTCTTTTTCCTGTTCAACCGACTTAAAACACTGCTTCGCGGAACGCGTTACAGCACCCGAGAGGATGTCATGTAAAAATCGAAGATGGCTCTGATGGACATACCGAAAATTGAGTACCAGCGGTGTTTCGAGGATTGGATCAAGCGCTGGCGTAAGTGCGTTGCAGTCGATGGGGAGTACTTTGAAGGGGACCATATCGATTTTGATTAATAAACTTGTATTTTCGATTTTATGAATAAAGTCCTAAAACTTTTTGATCAAGGTAGTATATACATGATACGAGTACATACACATTCGATTTTTTTTTAAACTTACAATTCCCTCTTCTGATGTCAAATAAAAAAATGACTTTATTCAATAAACTTTTCAATTAAATTTTCCATATCTGCTAACATATGAATCGAATTAGACCAATGAATATCTGATTGGTTAAAATAAATTACTGTATAGCAATAAACTCGCCAGATGTATTACGTTTAACCATGTACACAAATTACTGTATAGCAATAAACCCGCCAGATGTATTACGTTTAACCATGTACACAAACAAAAAGAAAATAAATAAATCTTTAATTTGTATACTACTATATATTTAAGCATTTATAAATAAAAATAAGAAATATTTGACTTTCCTAAATTTAAAAAAAATGTTTCTTTATCCAAGTTTGACAAAGGCCTTAGGTATTTATTCAAAATTTCTATTCGTTTTTGAGATTACTTCTCATCTTTTCTTCTTGAATTATTTTAGTTCACTAATTAGAAATTCTCAAAATTCGTCAAGTATTATTCTGTATCTTGAAATTATTAGTATGGTTATATTTTAATTTTTGAGAGACTGAGTTTTAAGAGGTATTGGTGTATATCGGACGGGGATGTTTTGATAGCAGTTAAGTGTATCAAGTTAAACAAGTGAGATATTTAATATCAATGCGAGTGCTGGATCATTTTTTGAACAGGGAAATTATAAACAATAAAGTTTTGAAACGGTGTTAAAGAAATTACAGTGGGTAAATTATATTGGATTTGAGCACAGGTAGAAAATTCAATCAGATTAACAATTTAAGTATTGAGTAGGGTTTCCAATTAACTGCCTAAATCGACTTACGAGTACCAATTTACGGTTATTTTTATATCAATGAAACTGATTAAACAACAATACAGGTATATACATTTTTTAAGCAGAAACACTTACTTTCTTACGATATATGGTATGTGTTAATCACTTGTGTGGCGGTCGCACACTCGGATACTGTGGGTATTCATACATACGGTCAATGACCGATGAAATGACCTTCGCATTCCTCGATAAATCTAAATAGACGAGTCCAAAGTTCACACGCCGGCCATTCAACTCATAGCCGAGCGGACCGCATTCCATACTAGAGAGAGAACGCACCACGCTTGTCTCGCCAGTTCCGTATTTGAATGATACCTACATACAACAATTAATCGTTTTGCATTCGCAGAAACGAGACGTAGGCATATCGCGAGCGCATTTCCGCTCATATTCTAAAAAGATATAAATACCTACGTTACTAATAAAATTGGATTCTCTTTCCGCATTGCGATCTAACGTGTTTTATTATTTATCAACAAATCATCATCATCTCTTCCCTTAAGGACCGATATCCTAAACTTGTATTTTTTAAAAAGAGTATTTCTGAGGAATCATTTTAGTGCGTTTTTTTTGGCAAATTAGTACAGAAGATATGCTTCCTTATCTTTCTAATGCCAAATTGTCCGTTTCCAAGGGTTTTTTATCTGTCGAGTTTTCTCCTGAGACATTTACGCCTATGAAATAACACGTCCTGTTTGATGGTACGACCAAACGTTACACCAAAATATAGCAAAAAAATGTGGTGTAAATAAAAAAATAATACAATTTTCCAACTGAATAAACCGAATTAAAATAACCGGTTTTCGGGCATTATGAAATTATCCGAATAACCAGTTTCGGTTTAAACCGGTTCGGATGTCCTAGTATCGAGTAAATCGTTAGGAAAATTGTAAACTTTGAAGAAAAAATATTTGAATCTCAACATTATGAAATAATTTTTACGATATCATATATATTATATTTATTTAACATGAATATAAAACTTTGTTGTTAATAACAGTAATATTTTCTTAAAGGATGTGTTTAGTGTAAGTATAAACATCGTTTTTTTTTCATTTCATACGGCCAGTACGATAGTAAAAGGAGTAAAAAAATCTACCATATTTTTGTGATTGTGAAAACTCTATTCTACTACCGAATTTGTTTTGGTCCTATCATGAGTCGTCCACGTTTCACAGACATACAATTTAATGTATGTGAGTGAAACGTGCACGTGTAAAAATACCGAAAGGAGTCGAATAAATGTCGTAGAAATGCGTTCACTGAGAATAATACATGGGGTGACAATGTATGACAGAATATGGAAATAAGTGATTAGAGATGAATGTGAACTCAAGGCTAATGTATTGTGTAAGATAAAAGATGAACAGTCTGAGATGGTTTGGGCATGAGCAACGAATTAATAAAAAATAACTAACAAAACAAATATACAGAATAAATGTGAGCTAAAAGCGTGGTAGAGAAAAATTAAGGAAAGTATGGTTGGATCAAGTGTATGATATTTTGAAAGAGGGAAATATTTAAAAAGTCAGAGAAATTGTAGGAGTTATATAAGAAGTTGTACGGGTGTGGAGGCGAAATATACGTGTCAAAATACCTGCCTACCCAACAGGGAAACGGCGTGATGGTATGTAGGTGTATTGTGGTTGTTGATATTTTTTTTCGCGTTAAGGGCAAGCTGGGAAGTTAAAATATATTATATAAATCATACATCTATATAAAAATGTTATCAGGAACGTAGAATAGGTGAAGGTGAAAGGTATTATAAAAAATGTCGTAGAATGAAATGAGCCGAACAATAATGGAAATGGGGTTGATGTTTTTTACTGTAATATGGGGGCGGAATGTACAATGCGGATCCATATTGCTAATTTTCACTGAGGGTGCCATTTTGCCAGGCATTAAGCGGCGTTTAAATCGGTCAAGTGAGAGACAGGGATGATCGGACGAGTAAAAACAAAGGGTGTAGTTAAGTATATGGTCACTTGAATACAATAGGTATAATCTGACATTTACTCGGTTAGCGTATTATTTTAATTGAAGAAGGACACAAGCTATGATTTTTGTGTATTTTTTATTTGTTTAAAAAAAATCATAAATCAACGATTCAACAGAATGAATCAATGCTTTAGCCAGTAACTGATATTTTACAATAAATAAAATTAAATATGGCAATGTGCACGATAAGCGTTGTATTGGGATATAAGGGATCTAGATATAAATCAATACAACAATCTATCCCTTTGAAACCATGGTTCAACAAAATAAGAATAAACAAGATGGAAATGTCTGTCATGTGTCGTTTGCGGGTTGGCCACTGCATGGTGGCTAGTTAGTTACCTTTACACAATGGGTATTGTGAAAAATCCCGGCTGCGAGTATGATCTGGATGATGAAACTATAAACCATGTATTTTTCGGTTGTCCTCTGCGAGAGAGATTTTATTTACTAAAAGATGAATTTATTTAATTAATTAAATTGATCAATTTATCTGATGAATGTTGCGTTTCTTCTGTCTTCGTTTAACTTTTCCACTTATAGATCGATTGTCTAATTTTTGAAGTTTAATCAGTTGAAACCTTTAAATTGTTTAGAATTGTCAGTTTGTAAAAAAATGTTTTATTTTATTTACACATAACATATAATGGCACAATGAGTTGAATTTTATAAATTATCCTAGTTTGAGTGGATTGCTCATTAAAAAAAAGTAAATGCTATTTAAAGTGTGTAAAGAATCGAAAAGATCAAATATAAATATATTTTTTTATCATAATATTTGTGTTATACCATGAATACTTACAAAATATGTCAGCATCTAAAC